>CM039468.1:55404523-55487094 GCA_022433065.1 Begonia loranthoides
TCGCGTGCTCGTCGCCGTTCGGTGGTCGGCCTCGCGTGCTCGTCGTCGCCGTGCGGTAGTCGGCCTCGGGTGGTCGTCGCCGTGCGGTAGTCGACCTCGTGTGGTCGTCGCCGTGCGGTAGTCGGACTCATGGCCGATTGGGGGAGAGTGGGAGAGCCGATTGGGAGGGAGAAGAAGAGCAGGGGGTCGGGTAGGGGCAGGAGAATGAGCCCTAACTTTTATTTTCCCTTTATAAAAGGGAAAATGATTGGGGTGGACCAAATTGCCTGGACGCCGCAAACCAGCGGCGTCCAGGCTTTTTCTTTTCTTGAGTTAATTTGAGTGTGATGTTGGATTTGTCAATTTCTCATACGTTAGTGGTTAACTTGTTAGCAAATATATCACAGTGGTTAACTTGTTATTGATCGAAAACCGTTGATTTCTCATTTTCCCCATTTTTTCGCTTTATTGCTTGCGCTTCACGAAATATCCGACAACTTTCGCTTCTTTGTTTGTTTACATCTTTCTAGGTTATTATTTTATTCTTTCCAAAACCCCTCCTTAAACCATACCAATTCCCCTTCTCCCTTCTGCGCTGGAATGGCGGCGTCTGTCAACAACATCGCTGCTACGTTCGCCGCGCTCCCTTCTTCTTCTTCTTCTTCTTCCTCCTCCTCTTCAGTTTCAAACCAGAAGATTTTTCCTGCTTCGCTCTCGACTTCATGGAATCCTCACACCACTCTCCGTAAGCCTCTACAATCCTCCTTTCTCAATCTCTACGGGCCCCCTGGTCCTCCTCCGGCTCCATTCCGCACGATATCCTCTGCTTCACCACGTCCCTTCTCCCCCCCGCCTTCGATACTCGTCGGACGGAAAATCCCTAACGTTACTCTCTCATATCTTCATCGCGAAGACACCGTTCGGACTATATCTACCTCCTCCCTCTGCAAAGGCAAGAAAGCTGTTTTTATCGGTGTATCGGCTGCATTCTCTCCGAGCTGCACCAGCTTCGTCAGACGAGTAAGTTCGAGGATGGCGAAGAGTTGGGATTTGATAGCCTGCGTCGCGGTCAACGATGCGTTCGTGATGAAAGCATGGGGCGAGCAACTCGCCCTCGGCCGGACAACGATGATGTTATCCGACGGACAGGGTGAGTTTTCCAGGGCACTTGGTGTCGAGGTTTCGGCCGAAACGAAAACGGCGGCCAACATAAGGTTTGGTTTACGATCCATGAGTTTCTACTTTTGTGCCGTCGACGGCGTGATTACAACAAATATAACTTGTGACGAAGAGGACTTGATCAATTAGACAAAATCAACGGTGCTCCAAGAGCCCCGACGATTTCTGTAATGCTTCTCATTCCCTTTTATTATTACATACAGTCTTGGCAATCTGAGTACTAAAGAAATCTATATACAATAAGTGAAAGACAACAAATCAATTATTTAATTGATTACGCGTGTAATTTACACGTCAACATTATTAGATACAGGCAAAATTCATTATTTAACTTGAAAAAAAATGCAGGATTGAGGCTTGGAATCCAAGCTTTTGTTCTTCATATGGGCTGCATCTGCTGCTGTCCTCTCTAATCTTTACCGCCCATATCTCTGACATAGTTGCACAGAACAAGACACATTAAGGAATGTTTAATATAAATGAACTTCATTTTGTGTTATTCAAAGAAAATAAAATAATGGGTAATTATCAATATTAACCCTGAAGTATAAATGTCGTTTTAACTATCACTTTGAAGTTTTATTTTTGTTATCTAAAACTTCAAAGTTTAAGGCGTTAGCAACACACCTTCACCGTTAGAGGATCCATTAAATAACAGATATTATCGGCAGAAAAAGAAAGTTTTTGGAATATGACTTTTCTTTGTAGAAAATACTCTTTCTGTATTATTGTTATTCGTCATTTAATGAATCCCTCAAAAGTGTCTGTTGTTAATACCTCTAACTTTAATAATAACAAAAATTAAAAGAAGTTTATAGTGATAATTAGGCTAAAATAAAATAAATTTGTGGGTTGAAATCTCTATTTTCTACTTAATGATTGTCAGACTCGCTTTTATAATTACTTCCTCAAAATTAAAAAGCTTACTTAAATTTGTCTTGAAGCCAATCTGAGAGCGACTCGGTGGCTTCCTTGACGTTTTCCACGGCGTCACCCGCGGCCTCCTTTGCAGCAGCCGCAGTGTCCTTTGCCTCATCCATCACATTTTCCGTGGTGCTCTCCGATACCACCACTGACCGCGCCGACAGTACCAGCACCAACATGAACACCAGAGCCAGCGACGTTCTCCTCATTTTTTCTTTCGATCAAAGAACTGTTAATTCTACCTTACTTTTCCTTCCTTGCTTTCTGCTCTCAGGCGGAAATGCTTTGTGTTGAGGGAAGAAGCTTGGGTTCCTTTTATAGTGTTTGAGGTAAGTAATGCAGGGGTGGTGGTTCGTTCTCTCCTGGCCGTGTGTCTCGGCGGCCATTCGTGATGTTTGGAGAGTTTTCTTCTCCTTCTTTGTAGAAAATCTGTGGAGAGTGAGATATCCGATTAGTCTGCATGGAACCGTTCCTTTGCTAAATTAGGATCAATAGCTTAACTCATCATTAAATATGTAATTATGTTAAGAAGTAGGAAGTTAGGGAACTCATTAATTAGTGTTAAATATATACTGTTGATGGCCAAAAATTGAAATTTATTTTATAAAAAAAAAAACCAGAAGTTGAGGCATTTGCTATAAATTATCCCGAAAATTAAAGTATAAATTAGGCTTTACCGTTGATAATTTGTTTCTCGTCGACTTGCATAGGGAAGGTCTCGTCATTTGGTGAGATTTAAAACGGTTTCCCGCTTGGTTTTTGAATCACAACGTCTCTATTGCCGCCATTAATGAGTCTCTCGAACTCGAAGAAGTGGTTTCTCTACTCTCCCTTCTTTCTTCATATGTTACCATTTCTCTCCTCTAATTTCGTTCGATTTCTGCGGCCATATCCCTGTAATCTGTCCTTGATTTATTCCTTCCGAACTTTCTATTCACTTTTTTGCTTCAACCAGGTCTGTGATCCTACTCATCGCATACATTCTGGTCCTAAATTTATTGTTTGATTTACTTGTCCTGACCTAGTTGATTGAATTGAATTGAATCCATGTATAGTGAAATTGCTCGTTGAAATGTTTTCTATGTAACATTTTTAGTAGTATCGTAAGTTTTTTGTTTCTTTTCATCGAAATCGTAAATATGATGAACAGTTTACATTTTGTTGTTCTTATAATTTGTATTTTCCTCAGATGCTTAGTTGGGTGCTTGGCTGAAGTCTGTTTAATCTGATTTCCCTTTCTGGTTTTGGGATTAAAATTGATTAGTAATAGAGAAAACGAAGAGGAGAAATTACATTGTACTTTTATTCAGATAACAGAAACTAACATAAGCTAAAATCGAAAAGGCCATGTCCACATCCACTGAGTATTTCTCGTGTTTTTCCAAAGCATTTTTACTGTTCGCTCGGCATTTGTCTGATGCTATTTCATTGAAGCTTTAAATTCTTCATCTGCATGCTGCAAAGGGAAGCGAGGACAGTAGGTTAACATGAATTCTGATCTTTAGAGTGTTGATCATAAATAGTAAGTTATTGCCATAGAAACACCTACATCTCAGAGTTGAGCTTTGTGTAGTCAGCAAAACTCTCTAGTCCTTTTCATTATGGGATTATGGTAGCGTAATATTGGAAAAAATGAAACATGCTATTTCAATTCTATTGCTTCCAAAAGAAGCGTTAGATTTCGGGTGACCCACATTTTATTGGGTCAGGCTAGTGGACCTGCATAGTAGATCTCTTTTAGAGTTTTTTTCAATCTATAAATTGATGTAAGCTAAAGTAGCAAAACTCGTGGTTGTATTTTGATCTTTATAGTAAATTTATTCCTCTGCTCGTGGTAAATGATTTTTCTACGTAAATCTGGTGTCCCATATCATATTTTCTTTTTTTGGTTATCGTTCGATCTCTAACAAATGGTATCAGAGCTTTGGTTTCGAGAGTTCGTGTTTCCAAGTGTGTTGAAACAAATTCACTCCGGTCATTCCATATTGAACAAAGTTCGTGTAGTTTTTTAGAAAATTACAATTTTTGGGAAAAAGAAAAGGGGGAAAATTGTTCCCCCTGCCATTCATCTTACTGATGAGATTTGTTCTCTCTATCGTCCAGCCGCCATCATAAACAATTGCCCCGTTTGTCGTGAAATCTCTAATTTTTCTCTGTTTGGAGTTCTCTAGAGTAGTTGTGTCTCCGAGCAACAGGTTAGTCATTAGAGGGTTTTCTATATATTGTTAGTCGTCATAAATCATCTACATTGTTGTTCTCTATTTTTACTGTCAAAGTGTTTCGATTGGGGCAGTCGTGAGAGTGTCCTTTGCAAAGTTGGATTTTTGCTAGAAATAAAAATTGTTAAAAATCATTGTGATATCTGAATTTTGAGTATATCTTTTAAAATTTTGTGATATCCATGGTTTTTCGTTTTAAGTTTTGGGATGAATATTTTATTGAAGCCAGTGATCTTTTTGGTTAGATATTTTGTTAAAGATTATGTTTTTGGGGGCGATGAAATCTTTGAAGTAGATTTCCACTTTTGGATTGAGATTCAATATTTCGTTATGGTCAGATAACGATAGTGAAATTTTAAAAGATTTTGAAAGATAGTTTTGAACTAGCAAGTCAAGATATATTCGCATATATTTGAATGACTCTTTGTGGGATTTGAAAATGTCATTATCGTGGTTTAAGTGTTTTTAAACCTGGTTAATATTAGTTGTTGGATTTACCTTTGAAGACTTTTATATTAGTAATCTATATATTTTTTTTAGACGGACATGTGGGCCCTCGTTGTCGATCTTCTTTAAGGGTGTGGAAAAGAAAATTTGAAGATTTAAAAATTAGTTTCTGGCAATAGAATTCGTTTCGAGATGGAGATTGTCAGAATTCAAGGTTTTGAATTCGTTTTGTTGGGCCGGACTAACGAGCATACGCTATAAATCTCTTTCATAGTATTCATGTAAAGGTGGAGATTGTTAGATTTCAGTGTGACTCAAATCTTATTGGGCTAGTCTGGTGGTCCTGTATTGTAGATCTCTTTTAGGGGTTTGTTTTCTCTATAAATTGATGTAAGCTAAACTCACAAAACTCGCTGTTGTATTTTGATCTTTGTTGTAAATTTATTTATCTACTTGTGATTTTTTTCTGAAAGAGTTTTTTCACGTAAATTTAGTGTGTCTAACAGGAAGCGTGAATTTTTGCATCTAACTTT
The DNA here is from genome assembly GCA_022433065.1 of Begonia loranthoides. NCBI lineage: Eukaryota > Viridiplantae > Streptophyta > Magnoliopsida > Cucurbitales > Begoniaceae > Begonia > Begonia loranthoides. The sequence continues at coordinate 55,409,805 of CM039468.1, forward strand.
GATCCTGGTCGATGCTAGGAACCTTTAATATATTAAATGTATAAGCTATACGTACTGAAGCACCAGCAATCAGATCTAAAACACGGAGGATTGGATTTCATGTGCCTTTAGCTGTCTTTAAGGAAGTTGACTAGATTTTTTAGTATAAATATTGGCTGGAAAATATTAGAAAATAGGAAAAGCAATAAATAAAGTTTTCTTGGAAGAGAGTCGTTTGCGATTGGAATTTAGTTGTAACCACCAGTAAAAAAGTGTAGTGTTTGGAGGAAACGTGGACAGGTAGTTGAGCCTTTAAACTCGTCAGGCAACGATGAGATGTGGATTTTTGCAACATTCTTTCCAGTAGCATATGCATAAGTTTGCAGAAACTTTAAAATTTCATCTTGGCATCAACCTCTTTGTCTTACATGGTGGCTGTATTTTCCTCTGAAATATGCATCGCATAGTTTCTTAATGATTTTGAAGTCATTGATAGTTTTGCTAATAATTTCATGAATTTTGGACATGTATCATTCCAAACATGAAAGATTAGAGTTATTACCTACGGCCGCCGTCGTATCTTCTACCATTACATCCGGTGGCCTTGTAGTTGGGTATAGGAACTTGGCCAGCTTCGATATGTTTGAGATCTCGCACCAGGATCTCGTAGTGCCTCCTCACTTCCTCAACTGTTTTTCCACCTATAGCATTGGCCACTTTTTCCCAGCGGTCTGGGGTATCCTGGTCGTAGAAAGCTAGAGCCTCCTCAAATTTCTTGTTTTCATTTGGAGTCCAAGAGGTGTAATAACCTCGTGTAGCCGTGACACAGTTTGATGACATGATTTTCAGTAATTCAGGGTGGAAATAGATTTGGTTAGAAAACAAAGAGAAATATGATGATGGGGGCTTTAGATTTGAGTAGCTGAGCACTGAAGAAGTTACAAGAAGAAAAAGAAACTTGGAATGAGAAGTCGTTGCCTCAGTCAAGGGAAAAGATTTAGCTTAAGTGATGGTTTGAGCTTGGCTTGCTATGCCCCTTATAAAAGTGGAGGTGAGGGTAGTAGGATTTTTATATCGGAGAATGTCTTATAGGGCTAACCCAGAGGATAGTTGTCTTAGAAGTGCCTTTGTTTCATTAAATAATATCATCAGCAGGTGGAATTTTATGAGAATTTAGTGACTGATGGGGGATTAGATCCAATTCTTACCCTCCCTGTAATATTTCAGACGCCCTAGGAACGTAAATATGTACCCCACCTTTGAGACTTGTAAAAAGCAAGATATTCTTCTGTTCACTTTCCTGCTGAGAGATCTTTCTCTACAAGGAGTACGCGATTAAACTATTCTATCACTAGTTTGGCAGCTTGGTGAAATGGACATATCAAGTGGAAGGAAATGACAAAGGTTCAATTTTCAACACATTTTGATGATGGTAAGAAATCAGAAACAAAAAAACAAAATAAAACTTCTGGCCTCTGTCATATGATCAGTTCCATGAAGGGAATTGATGGTACTCTTCTATTTCTTGGTACATTCAATTTCCATACATTCATTACGTCAGACTTAGCAATTACAAGTTTCAATGAGACTGTATCTCATGCTCTCGAATGATGGGACACTTTGATGTTCGTTTGGGAGCAACTTCTAAGGTATATATAGATTGAGTTTTCCCTTCTTTAGGAATTTTACCAGTGATACTTATCAAAGTTGGAACTTGAAAATAAACTTGCATCAGTTTCTGAGCAACTTTCCAAATGGTTTTCTCTGAGGGATCAGCTCAGATGTTCAGTGCCAGTTTTGTTTTTGCTTTTATTGGCTCATCATCAGTGTCAACCAGGCTGCGTTCATTTAGGACTCCATCTGTCAGTCGTTTGGCAACTGTGGCCCCTTGTTTCATCAAACAGCCATACAAGTAACTAGTTTTTTTTTTCAAGCAATGTTTAATATTGAGTGTCTCACCTTAATCAGTCGCTCGTTATGTGTAATGTTTATTTATTCACGCGGCAAACCCAGCCAAAAGATCTTACAAATATTTGCTAGGAAAAGAAATTTCCTCTCTGGGTTGCTTAGATTACTGATGAATCACTTTTATTTATTCCAGAATTGATTTGGCGGCTGATTAAACAAAAAACGAACAATTCTTGAATTAGTTTAGTTTATCATCAAAGCATCATGATAGACTGGTTGGTCGCATAAATTTACAGACAAATGCAATGACAATGGCTTCAGTATATGTTTCCATTATTTTTACTTTTTAACTTTATGCTTGGACTTGGCAGCACTTGATACTTTCATTGCGGTCATTAACCTTTGATAAAGTATCTACTTGATTCTTTATTGATAAGGGTCAAAACCATGACGACTTGTGTTGTTTTGTCATCTACTTCAATCGTTCTCTCCCTTACTCGTCTTGAAAATTTCACTAGGCCACTTCAATGATTATGATGGCTATATTCAGTTGAATTAAGCTCAACAGGAGAATGGCACATAATTCAGACGGTCATATTTAAAGAGGCCCAGGTAACAGTTTTGGGTTTTCTAAGCATATCAATTGATTCTTTGTTTTTGAAATTATAGTGAGTTAGTGATGTGTCAACAGGTCTGCCAGAGTTTTTTTTCTTTTGTTACGCAATTTAATATGAGTGCTATTTCAAAATTAATTGCTGTCTTTAGAACATCAAGGCAACGATCATAGCATGTAACTTGCTGAGTGTAGGTAGGGATCAACAGTTTCATTTCGACGGTCAAGTAATTAATTAGGGCGTGTCATCAAAATCTTAGACCAAATTTCTTGGGTACATTATTAGTTGGTTACTCTAGTGCAATTTTCTTTCCTATTAAGATAAACCATAATTTGGTTATGACATTTATTTAGGCGTAGAAAAGTTTGAAGGTTCATTACAGGCTACTGCATTTCAAGATTTGCTCAATCTATTGTCGCAGATAGTAAACAGTACTTACTATTTTCACTTGTGAAATTCGTGTGATCCAGATCCAGTTTACTTTGTATCTTCCATCTGCCTTCAAGTCCTGTTGGCCACGCATTTGAAAGTGGAATGTATTTGGCCCAAAGGAATTTGAGTTTGTGCCACCAACTGCTATACCAGTTGATTTGGTTTTTTAAACCACATATACATAGCTAGGCCCAAGCCATTAATCTTCATTGTCTTCGTTAATTACTTATTTACTATAAATACGGTGTTAGTTTACACCACCTTAACTAATTTAGTGTATTCTCCACGTGACGTAGTAAATTAAATGTAGCTATTAAAGAGGTTCTAACCTTGAATTTTGCGCGAGACGCATTTTCAAGTTGTAGATGTTCGCCATTTAAACTTAATTCAAGGTTCTCTGTGTTACTATGGATATTATTGACAATAATATCAAAATAGTCTGATGGTGGGGTGTTAAGTAAAGTAGCTATATTTACCCATCCATTATTATACGTTACGTTCCGTATCCGAAAAGCACGGGATTGGAGATTTTAAGCAGGATTTGACATTTGTGATGGAGGATTATTGGTGGAAAACTAGAAATTTTCTTCAAATTTCGTGGGAGTCAATAGAGGTCCATTTGGGATTATTTACATTTTGGGTACAATTATTATGTCAATGGGTCCTCTAGGATACCGACGTTTCTTGCCTTAGTGGTCGCAGCTTTGGTTTCACACGGCTTTAGGTCTCTTGACCCAACCCGATCTTTCTGCAGCCATGAATTCTCATGGGGATCTTTTGGAAATTGTGATTATGACCTTTGCCTTTCAATGGAGGTCATGGACAAGAGCATACTGGCCTGGTCTCTCAATTATCCATTTTAAATATTCAGAACGGCAACTTTTCATTGTAAAGTAATTGACCTTTTCAATCTAGTAATGTTTGTAAAGTCTAGATCTATTTTTTAACTTTTCCGAGTTGGAAATGTTTTATTTGTACGACGTTATAAAGAAGTTGACCATATCTATGTTAGACTGGTTCCTCCAATAGTTCTTCGTTTTAAGTGAAAGCAGTAGACATGTCAATTTTTATTAAGCTCTGTGTTTAACTCTAAAATGCGTAGAAATTTAACGTCATTATAATGTGGGTCTCACTGATCATCATTTTACTTTTTCGTATGCAGTCAGGGAAGAAGTTATTACATTTATATATGTTCCCCCACACAAAACTGAGCTGCGGATTTTTACGTCTTCCTTGTCTTTGGAACGTGACTTTCTATCTCAAGCGTAATCGTCTACTGGATTGGCATCATTTGTAAACTGAGGTAAGATGCTATTGTTTCTTTTCCTTGCCTTTTCTCTTTTAAATCTTACAGAAAAACTATGGACTTTTGAATGTCAAAGAAATCATGCACTGATTCATTTCTGGGATCGAATCTGATTGGTTTTAGTTTTTCTTCTGTTGGGACCCTTGAGCTATCGATGCTTCAGGAGCTCTAGACCTTGCTTTGCTGCTGTATCCATCCAAACTGACCTCACCATTTCATGCTCATCAATCGTTGCATAGTCAGGTCACTAAATCTATCGTTTGTATCGGGAAGGATGTAGCTTGTTAATCAGCAATGGCACTAGCAACTGGAAAAAATTACGAACAGGAAAACTGACAACAGGAATTACAGTTCTTCAGACCATTAGAATGGACTAGGATTGACACGTCCTAAATTTAGGATGAACACGTGAACTTCATTATGTTCACGATAATATACTTACGGTCTTATCCAAATTTTCAGATAGGTGTTGCTCTTCCGTTCAATGGATGATAAATCCAAACTTGTGGAAGTTCCTATCAAGGTATTGAATCTCATCTACAGATTTTTCTTCTTTTTTTTAAGTCAAGTAAATCATCAAAGTTTATCATAATAGAAACACAGTCTCTTCTTCCTTGTATATTGAGTTTATGTTTGGCTGAAGCTTTTCCTTGTATCATTTGTTTGATTATTTCTGTTATTGATTTCATCTGTTGCAATCCAATCACTTAACATTAAATCTGTCATCATTCACAAGCAAAGGAAGTAGCTTATATCGTCAATACTTGCGCAAGCCAGCTGGCTTTGTGAAGGAGGGGATGAGAGTTTTGTGTTAATCTTTAGATTTTCCCGTCCAACTAAATTTGTTTTGTTGAAGTTGGAGGCTATATGCAGTTTATTTCAGATGGATTTTGAGTAGATACTTCAAAACATGGATGTGTTAATGCACATTTAATGCATGATTATTATATTTATGTAATTACTGTATTTAGTGCATGATTTCAGCTTTCTTTTATTTCTCTCCAGATGTATATATATACACACTCTGTAATGTTTTATCATTCATTCAAAAATATAGAACATTTCTTCAAAATCTTCTTCTTCCTTCTCTGCAAATCCTAAAAATTCTAACTTGGTATAAGAGCTCATAGCCACAATGGCCTCCTCCTCCTATACAACCGCAACAAATACTTCTACCATTTCTCTCCTCCCTTTCTCTCTGTCAACCAAATCTTCACTATCAAACTCGATTCAACCAATTTTCTCATCTGGAAGGTGCAGATCCTCAACATTGTCATGGCCAATGGCATCAACCATGTTCTGGATGGATCATTACCAACTCCTCCTCAATACCTGGATAACATTACACTTCGCCCTAATCCTGAATTTGGCCTTTGGCAGCGATACAATCGCCTCATCATGAGTTGGATAGGGTAGAGGAAAGGACAATAAATTTTTGAAAAAATAATCATTTATGTCAAACTTTTTACTATAAATTAGGGCGAGTAATTAACAAGTTTATGGGTTTTTGAGGTTTTTATATTTTTTTATTTAAGTTTCGGTTCGGTTTGGTTTACCCGGTTCTTAAAAACAAAAACCGAGAACCAAACCGAACACCTCGGTTCGGTTCGGTTCGGTCCTATTTTAAATTTTTTCTTATAATGAAACCGAACCGAACTATGAATAGTGTTCGGTTTGGTTCGGTTACCCAGTTCGAACCGAACCGATTCCCACCCCTAGGCTCGCATCACCGATTTGCGCAGTCAACTTCACAGTTTATCCAAAGATGGCCTCTCTGCTTCAGCATATATTCAAAAATTCTCTTCCATTTGCAACACTCTCCGCCATCAATGAACCGGTAACATCCCGCACCAGATCATTTATTTCCTTGGTGGATTAGGTGTCGATTACAATCCTTTCGTCACCTCTATCACCAATAAAGCCGATGCACCATCCATCGAGGAAATCCAAAGCCTTCGCAAAGCTATGATTTTCGACTGGCGAAGCAAAACTCTGCTGCACAGCTTCCTTTCGTGAACTCCCTTCAAGCTAACGCTGTCTTCAAGAACTTCTGCCCATCTCGGCCGTCTCCCCCGAGACCCAGCTTCCCCTCTCCCCAACCTAGTGTTCTCGGGTCACCGAATACACACCCCAACTCATGGAACCCACCCGCCAGGCCCAGGCCTCATTTCAAGCCCAGATGTGAAATTTGCAACAAGCTGGGCCATACGACCCTGGTCTGCTGCCATAGATAGAATCCTGCATTTATCCCAGGCCCAAATACTTCTCCAGCCCCACCTCAAGCCCATGCCGCTGGCCTCCTCCCTCGCCAGCTAGTATTCTTCCTCTGTAACCTACTGAGGCTTCCTTCGACTTCATTTAGCCTGCTTCTTCCTCGACTTGGCTTCTAGACAGTGGGGCGACTCACCACTTTACTCCTTCCACCTCCACCATGCATGCGTCTGCTCCTTATCTCAGTCCTTCACAAGTCGTTACTGCAAATGGTACGCATCTTCCCATTAAAAATTTTGGCTCTACTGTCATTCCCACTTCATCAAAATCGTTAATGCTTAAGTCTGTCCTTCATGCACCATCAATCACTCATAATCTTCTCAGTATTTCAAAACTCTGTCATGACAATTCTGTTTATGTTGAGTTTCATTCAAATTATTTCTTTGTCAAGGATCGGATATCTCACAAAATACTTCTTCGGGGCTCTCTCAGTGACGGCCTCTACAAACTCATCTCCTCTCCTCAAGCTTTTTCCATAACATCCAGCAGTGACAAATCAACAGCTTCAACTACTACCTTGTGGCATTTACGACTCGGCCATCCAAGCTTCTCTTCATTGTCAAGATTTTTAAATTCTTGTAATCTTCTTTTTTCAGACTCTGAAAAATCCAAAATTTGTACTTCTTGTCGATTAAGTAAAAGTCATCGTTTACCTTTTTCACCTTCTGTCTCTCATGCAAACCATATGTTTGACTTAGTTCATTCTGATATTTGGGGTCCCTCACCAGTTCCTTCTCAAACGGGTGATCGATATTTTGTTCTGTTCATTGATGATTGCACACGATTCACCTAGATATACTACATCAAAACTAAGGATCAAGTTTATCAAATTTTCTCAAACTTTCTTTCCCTTATTAAAAATCAATTTGGAACAACCCTTAAAATCTTTCAATCGGATTGGGGTGGGGAATTCCAATCCCTTTCCAAGCTCTTAAAGTCCCAAGGTATTCATCACCGAATTTCTTGCCCTTACACACCAAACCAAAATGGTCGTGTCGAAAGAAAAAATCGACATGTAGTTGAAACGGGTCTTGCCCTACGCATTCACTACCGCTATCACTTTGATTAACTATATGCCCACGCGTATTTTGGACTTCAAATCTCTTTTCGAGTGTCTTTATGGCACTATACCATCTTATAATTCTCTTCGCGTGTTTGGTTGTCTTTGTTTTCCTTACCTTCGACCTTTCAATAAACACAAACTTCAACCCCGTTCTTCTCCTTGTGTTTTTCTTGGTTATAATGCTCATCACAAAGGTTACATTTGTTTCAATCCGTCATCAACCAGAATTTATATCACTAGACATGTCATTTTCGATGAAACATCATTCCCGTTTACATCACTCACGCCATCTCTTTCCTCATCACCTGCCCTCTCCATTCCTATTTCTTCTCTGATCTCTCCCCTTTCCAACCCTTAATCCACCATCCTCTTCCCCACCAGCACTCCTTACTACTCTAACTTCATCACCACCTCTTCAATCGAATCTACCTCTTCCTTCTCCCACACTAGCACCTGTCCATTCACCCACACCAACTCCCGTACCACCTCACAGCAATAATGACATTGACAACGAGCGGCCCACCCTTAACTCTCACCCTATGCAAATACGCTCTAAGGATGGCATATACAAACCCAAGGCCCTCCAATCAACTACCGATGTTTCTTCCACTCCCACTACTTTTTCTCAAGCTTCCAAAAGCAAGTTATGGCTTGAAATTGATGCTTTACATAAAAATAACACATGGCGGCTGGTTCCTCTTCCTTCTGGTGCTACTCTCATCAATTGTAAGTGGGTTTTTTGGCTAAAATTGAACAATGATGGTTCCATTAACCGTTACAAGGCTCGCCTAGTTGCAAAAGGTTATGATCAAACTAAAGGTGTTGACTATGATGAAACTTTCAGTCCAGTTGTCAAGCCAGCCACCATACGGATTGCTCTCTCTTTGGCTATTTCCCTTGGATGGACTACTAAACAACTCGTTATTAATAATGCCTTCCCCAATGGCGATCTTACAGAGACGGTGTTTATGCAACAACCTCCAGGTTTTGTAAGTTCCTCTCACCCCTCTTATGTTTGCTTATTATAGAAATCTTTATATGGCTTGAAGCAATCTCCGCGAGCTTGGTACACAAAATTGTATTCGGCCCTCCTTCTTTGGGGATTCATAGCATCAAAATCTGACACATCCCTCTTCATTTATCGGCAACATTCATTCATCATCCTGATGTTAGTTTATGTGGATGACAATATAGTAACTGGGAATTCTTCTCCCCTCATTGACAAGCTGATTGACTATTTAAATACTAAATTTGTGGTTCGCGACATGGGTTCTCTTCACTATTTTCTCGACATTTCAGTCACTTCTCAGCCAAACTGCTTGATGCTTCATCATACTTCATATATCAACGATCTGCTCCTCAAGGCAAATATGAGTTCCTGTCAACCAGTATCTACTCCTATGGTATCTAGACCTATACTATCAAAACACTCGGGCACTCTTTTACCTGATGGATCCACTTATCGCAGCATAGTCGGTGTTTTGCAATATTGTTGCATTACTCAACTCGACATTGCCTTTGCTGTAAATAAAGTATGTCAATTTATGCATGCTCCCACCGATATTCACTGGACTGCTGTAAAGAGAATACTTCAATATCTTTGAGGCACAAATAATCTCGGTATCTCTTTCTCTGCCGCATCCCATTTTAATCTCACTTGCTTCACTGATGCAGATTCGGTCTCTTGTCCTAATTATTGTAAAAGCACTAGTGCTTTTTCCACATTTCTCGGTCCCAATCTTATATCTTGGTCTTCTGCAAAACAAAAAATCGTTTCTCGTTCAAGCACGGAATCAGAATATCGCAGTATTGCTAATGGTGCTTTAGAACTACTTTGGATCTAATCTCTCTTACATGAAATTGGTATTTCTTCCTTAGGTACACCGGTAATTTATTGCGACAATTTAAGTGCTACTTACCTGGCTTCCAATCCGGTGTTTCACTCAAAATCAAAACATGTTTAAATTGATTATCATTTTGTTCGAGAAAAAGTTCAAAATAAATCTTTATCAGTTTCCTTCACTCCATCCGACAATTAGATAGCAGACGCTCTCACAAAGCCGTTAGCCTCAACAAAATTTCAAGTTTTTCAGTCCAAGCTTCTCGTCCAACGTCCTTGAGCTTGCGGGGGGATGTTAATGCACATTTAATACATGATTATTATATTTATGTAATTACTGTATTTAGTGCATGATTTCAGCTTTCTTTTATTTCTCTCCAGATGTATATATATACACACTCTGTAATGTTTTATCATTCATTCAAAAATATAGAACATTTCTTCAAAATCTTCTCCTTCCTTCTCTGCAAATCCTAAAAATTCTGATTGGATGTACCGATGCCGAAGATGCTCACTTTTGATTCAGTTTGCAGTTCCTCCTTTTAATACTGTCTATTTCACTATTAGATTTTTATTCCATAAATCGGCTGTCTATTGAGTTGGGATAGCACTTGTGCTATACATGATAATAGCAGTGATGAAGAAATGGTTCTCCCTTACGGTTGAAAAACTAACAATAATAGGAAAAAGAAAACACGAAAATAATAGACACCGAGATTCACGTTGAAAATCCAAAATGGGTGAAAAGCCACTAGCATAAGAGAGATATTCACTAATCAAAATCAGTATAATGAGTTTTGCGACGCAACTATATGTTTATACATAAAATTGAAATACCCTAATCAACTTGAGATTCCTAATGTGGGCTAAAGTGGCCAAACCCAAATACAATTCGAGTCACATAGAATTCTAAAACTTACCATAAGTAGACCTCGCCATCATTTGAGGAGAAGTGACTATATAAACCTACATTTTGCTGGTTCATATTGCGCTTGCTTGGTAGCTTCCTTATTTTGTTTCTCTATTTTATACTTTATTGTTCACATTTTATTTTTGAAGGTTCACCGGGCAATGTGCTTGGAGCTTAAAAAATCTATTTGTAGAATCTCACAGATATTATCAAAAATTGAATTAGCTGGACCAAAATGCAAAGATGCAACACAGGCATTATCTTCATTGCATGTTGCATTGGAAAAAGCCAGGCAACTTATTCAGCTCTGTTCGGATTCCAGCAAACTTTGCCTTGTAAGTAATTTCACTTATGCAAACAAAATCATGGTTTGTACAGGCTAGGTAAAACTTAATGGAACAGTCCAGTTCTTTGGATCAATTGTGCTGGGTTAGTGGAAAAACTGATGCTATTTACTGTTCTGAAAATATTGTCATTCATAGTAATTAATAAAATGTTTTAGCTTATACATATGTATCTAAATGGTTCCAACACCCTATAAAGGAAATTAGGTAATTGCTTGTGGAGAAGAATAAGGGCTATTGATTGATGCCTTGTTTGCATGTTTTACGTGTTTTCAGATGGAAACATGTTACTTGAAACTCATCTACATGGTTACATTACCTTTAAGTATTTTTTAAGAAAATTTGAAATTGCTTCTATGAACTTGATGTACTTGATAAGATTCTTTTAATGTGAAGCTTTGGTTCATCCTAAATCAATTTCAGGCGATTACAGCAGATAAAATACTGCTAAGATGCCAAAAATTACATTGCAATATGGAAGAATGCTTGTGTCAAGTGCAGAAGGAGGTCCCATCCTTTGCTGCAAAGGTTGGCATTCTGTCCATTTTACATTTTTTGTTGTCTACCACTTTTTAAAAATAAATTTTAGTTGATGAGGTAATATCAACTCCTTTGAAGGGTGCTCTCATATAATATCTCCTGGTGTGCACACACATGAACACACAGGACTATTACCCTGGGTTCATACATTCACTTTTATCTTTTCGTAGTCGTTTTCTTGGGTGGTGATAAGTATTAGTTACAGTCAGTTTGTTATGTTTTTTGATGATCTCGGCTTATTAAATACTTGTAAAAATAATAATTTGCTGGATGCTATAAATAACTGTTACATACTACAGTACTCACGAACTGTGTTCTTTTACAACTTGGAAAAAACTGCTATGCAGATATGTAGCATTCTGGTGGATGTTAGGTCAGCCGAGTTTTCATTAGACCCTGATGAAGTTGAGGCTGGGATGATTTTGCAAAGACTGCTTCGGCAGGATATATCTCCATCCAATACATTTAACAGTTTAGAATTCGACGTTATTCAAGTTGCTGCTCAAAAGCTGAACCTAATTTCAAGCAACTCCATTTTGATAGAGAAAAAGTCCATTCAAGAAGAACTCGAGAAATCTCATTGTACAGAGCAAAAAAAAAAGAAAATCTTGAAATACTTCATGTATCTTTTAAGAAAGTATGATGAATTACTTGTTCAACAACAAAATGGGAGCATTGAGCCTCCATCATCAACAGTAAGTGTGCAGGTGAAAAGTCAAGTTTGTACCTCTGAAACTAGTATTCCAGAACCTCCAGGGGAATTTAAATGCCCCATTTCTAGTAGATTGATGCACGATCCTGTGATTATTTCATCTGGTCGGACATTTGAACGAATGTGGATTCAGAGGTGGATAGACGATGGTAATACAATTTGCCCAATAAGTGGTGCAAAGCTAGGGGATTTGTCGCTGGTTCCAAACTCAGTAATAAAATGCCTCATTTCTGGATGGTGTAGGAGATATGAGACTACAATTCCTGACCCTTGCTTACAACCAATACCTGCTTTGTTTGTTCCCTCATTAAATATTTCATATTCTAGTTCCATGAATAGTTTAGGCAGTCGTCTGAGTGACTTGGACCGTCAAACTAGAAATGTGTCATCTTGCTCTTCAAACATGAATTGTGATGCAGGTTTTTCAGATGAAAAATGTCAAAGATTTCAACAGTCTGCCAATACTTGTTGCACTGTTATAAATCTTGTTTCCTCATGTGATGCACCATCATGGGCATCTCAATGCAAAGCAGTCTACAATTTGAGAGAGCTGCTCGAGGACAATGAAGGAGCATGCCATTCAGCTGTTTCTGTATGCATTGCCAAGCCACTGATTAGCTTTTTGAAAAATGCCCTTATTTTAGGTGATGTAGAAGCACAAAGAGCTGGAACAGAGCTCCTTCTGGCCATCATGAGTAACAACAGGTAATTGTATTGCTCTCGTATACCATCTATTATCCTTAGGTAAAGAGTACTATAGTGAATTTCGAAATTATTACATCTAGTGCAAACTTAAGGCAGACTCAGAGACATGATATCTATCCCTCCCTTTTTTTTTTGTTTTAAACAAAAGGAAGACTTGCAATGAGAACATGAAAAAACTGAAAGTTTCCCGACCTGTTTTTGCAGTAATTGTAATGGAAAGAGAGTTATTAGGTTTACCCATACCAGAACTGACAATTCTTAACAAACTTTGTTTAGGAATGTCAGAAAGTGTGAAGAAAGTAAGTTTGCAGTACAGTGTTCCTCGTATATACTTCCTCTTTTATGTAGTCGTGGTTTTATGTGCACACTATTTACTAATGCTTGTGCACGTTGCATTTATCATCATCCTGCTGTTGCCTGCTTAATGCAGAGATGAATTAATTGACCTGGAAGAAGATGAAGTTCTCGTCCTGGCAGCATTTCTGGATTCTGATATGGCCGGAAAAAACCTTGCAATCTGGGAAATTTTGTCTTGGCAACAGCAATTCAAATCTTTGATGGTGGCTTCTGGTCTTCTTCCCCTCATCTTAGGAGTCTTGAACACTGAAGTAGTTGAATCTCGTGTTCTAGCTTTGAAGATACTTCATAACCTTTCACGCAACTGTAGTATGGAGTACCATTCAGCATATGTGGAGTATATTCCAAAATTGATTCAATTTATGGGGGATCCCATTATTGCAGAGTCCTGCATTGAGATAATAAAAAATCTGTGTGATTCAGGAGGGAGTAGTGGACTGTACAAAACAAATTCATGCATCACTGAAATTGCTGGATTCCTCGTAACTGGGACAATGGTACAAGAATATACAGCCGATGTTCTTCATTCTCTGTGTTATGAAAGAGAGGAGTACATCCCATTAATTGTAAAAGAGAATGTATTTCAACCTTTGGTCCATATGTCTAAAAATGGGAGTTACAGAGGAAAAGTGATTGCCGCAGAATTGCTCCAGCTCTTGGGACATACCTCTAATGGCGCTGTTTCAGAATATTCTTTTGTCTGCAGTGAAGAAAACAAATGGGTCATCAAGAAACTTAGATTTCTGCAGATGAAGCTGCCTACATTTTTAAAACCTATCAAGTAGCTCTCATGCAATTCTTTGGTAAGCCTATATTGATCATGTTTTATGCTTCCATGTTAAGACCATATACATTATTTTTCTTGCAGGATAATTTGTTGGGAGTCACTCTAAAAACAAGTACTACAAATATTTTTGTTTATAGTAGCCGAATGTGCATGATAGACCTAAGAGGTATATAATTTTTTGGTCCACAGCATAAATATTTTCTGACTTTTTCGATCTTGCTCTGTAATATTTGTTATATGTTGCAACAGTGATAACTTTGTACAAATTCTTGATCGTGTAATCCCTGTATTAAATCAATGGGTTATTTTCATCTAATACCTCCAACTTTAGGCACCTTTTTATCCTTCACCTTGTACTTTTTTTTTTGTTTTTATTCAACACCTGCAACTATACGCGGTTTTCTAATGTCACCTTCTGTTACCTTCTTCCGTTACTTTTTTTATCATGGTCTAATCGTTGGTTGAATATGGAGTTACTGGATGCATCCGCCGTTGAAGAGCAGAAAAATATGGAGAAGAAGAGGAACGTGGGTTTCCTCCACTTTCGCTGCAAGTGAGAGGCAAGAAACAGCAACGAGTTGACTCATCCATGGCTTCTCTCTCGGCAACTGCAGACTGGACAAGAACCGATCGAGGTAGTTGATGGCTAAAATGGCTGTCAAAGCTAAGAATCCAAAGTTCTGCTTTTGCACCGATGAAAACCAACAGTATCGAAAGCTTAAGTCATGAATAAATTTAATCATTTAAATCGTATTTTAAGATGTTCAGGGGCTTGTTGATGGTTGGAGAAGCAGTGGGAATGTGTGGAAAGTGCCAGAAATGGAGGGCAGCCTGAAAATGGAAGAAGAAAAGGGTGGGAAAGAAGAGTGGAAGACAGCACAGAGAGAGGCAAGTGTATTGAGATACAAAGAGAAGAGGCAAAGTAGGCTGGCTGTTCGCGAAGAGGATTCGTTACGAGGTTCGCCAAGTGTATTGAAATGGTTTTTTCTTCTTCGTCTGCCTCCCACCTCTCTTCGAAACAGTAGAGAAAATCTAAAAAGAACAAACTCTTCTGTCTTTCTTCTTCTGTTTCTTCACTTTTAACAATCGCCATCTTCCAGAAAGAAGATGATCAAAGCCAATAAGAACTCCAGCACATACCCATTACTTTCTCTCTCTTCTTTCTCTTTCGAGGGGTTTGCAACGCCCAACCGACGACTGGACAATGAAAATGGTGAACCTCCAAGGCCTTTACACGCTTGAGCAGGTTGAGCCGGCGGTTTGAGAAAAACGAGTTCTCAATACGGCATCGAAGCCGCATTGCCAGAAGGACTTCGCCGGCTGATCGCGTCTCTGATCAGCGGCCACGACGCGCTGTCGTTGTACATCAGACACGTCGAACACATCGTCATTCAATCTAGTGGGGCTCCATGAAAGAGCCTATCGAGTTCTTGATAGAGATGAAGAACGTGGCCTTCAAAGTGTTGCTCCACATTTTCATCGGTTCTACCAGTGAAGAATTCATCCGATTGACCAGCGGCGCTGCACCGAAACGGGATTCCGGCTGGATATGTTGGCAGCTCTGTTGTTTTTTGAGTCGATGACGATCCAGCTGACCGTCAGATTTTCTTGAAGGCAGTTTAGCCAGTCTTCGTCGCTGCAAGCTTGTCTGAACGGAGTGGGAACAGATGAAATCCATGGGTTTCTTCAGTCCGATGGCTTTGCCAAGAAGGTGACAATTGGAAACGGCGTACAGGTGTAGGTGTTGAATAATAAATAAATAAATAAAGTACAAGGTGAAGGATAAAAATGTGGCCAAAATTGGAGGTATTGGATGAAAATAACCCTAACCTAGTTGTCTAAGTGCTGGAGTAGAGGTAGGTGTGGGAGTTTATGGTCACTCGAGTGCTTTCTTCTATGACCATATATGTGATTTGCCTCCTTTTCAAGAAAAGGAATTGCTTGTTCTTCGTATTCAAAGATTGATAATTTAAACACTAGTTGGATAAGATTGTGAAAGAAAGAAGGTTTCTTTTGAGCATTGAAATTTCATTTTAGGTCTCTTTTGGTTGGAGTTGGAGCATGAATAAATCTTAATGCATCGAATGTATGCAATTGAGTTTGCTTGGTTCACGCAACCAAGAGGGTCAAATGAGCAAATATCTCAATTACACTGACAAAAGAGAGCCTTAACTTAGAATTCGCCAAACAGAGCGTCATTGTTTCATGAACTCTATGGCTTAGGATTTGTCAATTATACACTCGAGTTACAGCAAGAGATCTAAGAATGGTCCGACTAATTCACAGACAGGCGAAGAAAAAGAAACAAAAAAGGGTAGAAATTGCCCCTCTCGACTCTCAGTGAGTTGATGCTGCTTAACAAATCAGGACATTTACCGAAAATGATGCAGGGTGGCTCAAAACCAATTCTTCGAAGGAATTACCTAACCTGGATCACAACAATGGGAGATTTGCTGGACCAGCACCTCTTGGAATTGCATAGCTTCGTATTTATACATAGTTGAGTTTTGGGGGAGAACTTAAAGGAATAGAAAAAGTGGAGACGCTAAACCATGCTGTCATTCACAGGCAGGTTTAGTGTCAAAGCTGCTCAAGCAGATTGCAAAGGCTTGGAATGTGGATAGTGGATATCGATAATCCATGGTGAATATGTTTTTCCCAATTTTACCAAATTGAAGAATCACTTTCTCCTGTTCAGCCCCTGAAATATTTTGATGAACATCAGCCGATGCCACGAGCTGGAAATTTTTGACGGAAGCGACTGTTACCCGTCCTCTGAAGTTCAGGCACCAACACTGGAGCTGCTCGTGCCATCTCGGAGCTTTATTTTTCAAAACAAGTGGAGAATGAACAGGGAGGAGAGGCTCGGATAGACTAGTGAGACTAAACTCGACTTGTTGCTTCTTTTTCTTGGCTAATGTCAATGGAGGATCTTGTTTCTGGTCGAGACATTTGATAAATTCGGTTGGAGTAGGGGCTGTGCCGCCTTCTTGAATGGATGAAACAGGTATTGAATTCATACTGCACTGCATTCTCCTCGGACCTCTGGTTCGAAGGACATTGAGCTCATAAGATATAGAAGAAACATTATAGTCTCCGACAGTTACTCTCGGAGAAACCTGCTTTAAATGGACATTTCGTTGCGAACTAGAAGTTGTTTGCATAGTCGGATCCAGTGGGGGTTGACTATCGAATATTGAAAACTTTGTTCCCATGAAATTGGATCTAATCATAAATTTTCAATAAATTATAACGCAATCTTGAAGAAGGAAGGGAATAAGAAGACAGAACAATGGGACAGCTTCTTACCTTAACTTTCCAATGTAAGTATTGCTTGCTCGGGAGAAATCATCAGCGACAAAGGATATTATGAAATCGGTATGGGTTGCCCGTCGGACTTTCCTTCCGGCTAGTAACAACTTGCTCATGTTGCCGGACAGGGCTGTAAAGTGTCAATTGAAAATCTATAACCATGGAGACCAAAACTAGCTGACACCTGACAGTTTACAATCTTTACTTCGAACGACCAATTAGTGAGCTATTGCCCTCCATACTATCCCAGGAAATTTTAAAAAAAATCAAAGATTCATGAATAAGTTCAGGTCGAATAGTTAATCGGAATAAAATCAGAAATTTTACCTGGACTTAGACCGAGATAGAGTCGATATGTAGAGTTTGATCTGTCCCTCCTTATAAAGCACTGGATTGGTGTCTCTCTTGGTCCCGGCTAATAAATATTAATTACATCCAAAAGAACACAGAAGAGAAGTAAATTTATAAATGGAAAATGAAAAATAAATTCAGAGAAAAGTTCAAAGAAGATAAAAATGAAACCTGTTTGAGGGAGATGGGAAAGGTAAGCAAGCCAGAGTTCTCGGGGGTTTTAACAACTCCTTTAGCAATCTCCCTCCATGATTTACAAACTGAAGCACAAGCAACAACATCTCTCCTGCCAGGCCAGGAGGTTTCGCTTGATTCAACTCTTTGAATTATGTCTAGAATCAACTCGGTAGGCAAACTCGCCCATCGGCTCTGTGGAATTAAAGAAGGCGACGATGAACAGGGAGGCTGCTCCGGTGCGATATGTGATTTTCCTGGATGGCGTAAAGGTCTTCCTTCTTCCCATTTTCTTCTTAGGTTTCCAATACTCTCTCTTATTTCACGAACTACGCTTTTGAATGGCATAGTTCTGATTCAATTTTTTGAATCTTCAAGCTCCAATTTCATTCGACATTCCCACTTATAATCAGGGAAGGTAGAGAAAATATCGAGAAAATATCTGACAGAAGAAAGCCAGTCGAGTCAGAGTCGGCCCCGATTAGGACATTAAATTCTTTCACAGATGTGAAATTTCTGTCAAAATTAGGAAATTAACGAATTCAGGACGGTCGGAAAATAAAGATAAATAAGCAGAAAGTTATTATAAATGCACGCAAAGAACAAAATCTAGAAAAAAGTAAACTGATGAAAGCAATTTGGATCTGAAGCGGAGGGTGAAAGAGCCTGATCCAGAAAATACGAATAAACGAGGCTATAAAACGAAAAAAAAATACCAGCAGATTTGAAAAACCACGCTCAAAATGCGAACCGATCCTTCCATATTGACAATGCGATTCAAAATCAAGGATCTCCAAACACTTCCATGGCCTTTTGAATTTACGAAAGCTCAAAAATGCAAAGAGAAGAGGCCGGGGAAATAGATAAATGAGGAAACTCCAAGGATATTGAGGATGGAAATAATGAAAAATATAAACAGAACAATGTCTCGAATAAAACAAGACCTCGAGAAAGAAAGAGAAAGTGGCCAAAAAAGCTTAAGGATAAGCTTAGAAAATGCCGTCTCTATCCTCAACGCACCGCCCTTGTTATTCCCGAAGCCCGTCGGAGCAACGCCCGTCGCTGTCGCCGCCGCCGCATATAGCTGGTTTCAGGTATGGATCACGGTTGCTCATCCGCCAGTTAAAAGGGTAGACAATGGGGACGCCCATGGATACACCTTCCTTTCTATTTAAGGCTCAACTATGACACAGTTATTGTTCAATTAATAAGTAAATTTTAAATTATAAAATTAGATTATTGTTGGATAAAAAATTAAAAATTAAATTCAATAATTAAAACCTTAATATGCATAACTATAATAAATCAAAGTAATTAAAAAAGAGATTAATTTATTTAATTATAAAGTTTTGGGAGAGGGTATGATAGAGTGACCAAGTGGTGAGTTTTTGCTATAGCCAATATATATAACTAATAATATAACCATGCCCCAAGATCTTGTCTACGTTAATTTATTAGTCTTATTTTTTTACAATTTAATAAGAGAAATTAACAAAACAAACCCCAAAATATTGGATCAGGACAACAAGATAAACATTAAAGTAATTTCACAAATAACTAAAACCTCAAACTATGTGAAATGAAGAAGATAAACCTCATTGTTACATTTTTTTATTAAAATTTTAAAATTTTTAAAATAATCTACCAAGTATCTGCTGTAGAAAATGGTATTTTACGCAGCGGATACTTGCATTCTATTGCATAATTTTAATTTCCTCAGCACAACTCGAGGGTGAAGCATGATCCAAACCTGAAGCACAACCTCAATTTCAAGTTTGACCAATATCTCAATTAATAAGTTTCCAACTTATATCATATTTTTTCTACTCACGGGTATTCAGGACTGAGTCGGCAAACAATAGATACGAAACTAATATTAAAAATTGTTCGATTATTATTATATCTAGAATAGTATCTTTTGATATATTAACTGATATGATAATAGAAGACATGTTTTCACTAAGAAAACTAAGATTTCATTGAGAAAAAATGATCTATCAGCTATGGAAAAAAAATTTAAATTTTTAACAAAAAATGTGACAACGATGTTTGCTTTCTTCATTTTTCATAGTTTAAAATTTTAATTGTTCACAAAACTATTTTAAAGTTTAATTTTTTGCTGATCCAATAGTTTAAGGTTTTTTTTATTAATTATCCTTTTAATAATTATAGTTTTATCGTAAAAGCTTGGCTATTGCTTTGTTCATATATCAAGTCACGTGTATATAGTTTTAGGAAAAATGACAAATCAACCATCGTGGGTTGTGATCAATGACAAGTTAACCACTATGATATAGTTTCTAACAAGTTAACCACTGACGTATGGGAAAATGACAAATCCAACATCGCTGTCACGTTTGCCGTTAAAAATGAGATGGGACACCGCGGCGGTTCGTAGAAAAAACGCCGCGGCACAATGGTTTTGCATGCCAAACCTCGGCATTGTCCCGAGACGTCACGGCAGCGTCCTAGGAAACCGCCGCGGCGTCCCAAGTCTGCTATGGCTACTTTAAGGGCTATGAAAAACGATCTGTTTTGAATGCATGGCTACTTCAAAGTCTGCAGCGGTTCTTGATTTTTAGTGTTTTATGACTATTTCAAAGTTCTTATGTATATGTTTTTCGAATCCAATGCTTTTATTATATTTTTGACCTCTTCAACTTCAAACGACCATAACTTTGGCTACAGGTGTCGGAATTGGCTGCAGAATATATCAAACTGAAGCTCTCTCAGAGATCTACAACTTGTTATTAAGCTTACCCTGCCCCCCTTTCTCGGCTCCAAAATCAATTGTTTAAGCCCTCAAATTTGAGATCAAACATTTTTAACAGGATAAACCGTCCCAAGACGCCACAGTGGTTTCCCAGGACGCAGCATTAGTTTCCCAGGATGCCACCACGGCGTCCCATCTTATTTTTAACGGCGAACGTGACTTTGATGTTGGATTTGTCATTTTTCCATACGTTAGTAGTTAACTTATTAGAAAATATACCATAGTTGTTGACTTGTTAATGATCACAAACTACGATGGTTGATTTGTCATTTTTCCTAGTTTTAATGAATCCGTTTACATATTGGTGACTTTGATTACCATATGATTTTTTTATGATATTTATTATAATGTGTCATATCAGCTTAGCATAGATTTTTTTCTTGTTAAATGTATGACCTTATTATGTTACATGGTTATCTAGATTCGTTAAGTGTCGATTACCAAACATTAGGCTACTAAGATGTGATTGTTTACTAAATTCAAATATTTAATAAATTTCAATACTTATATGCCATTTCATTATCTAATGTTATAAAGACACTGAACTATAGAAAATAAACGACGCAAACATTGTTGTCACATTTTTCGTTAAAAATTTAACATACTTTCTGCAACAAAAATATACATTCTGATGAAGAAAGTAAGTCTTATTTCAAATGTTTGATTTCCAAAACGGAGGGCAATTATCCGCAGCAAAAAGAGCATTTCTGTTGCGGAAGAAAGTAAGTCTTATTCCAAGGTTTAAAGAACACGCTTTCAGCAGTAGAAAGCTAGTATCCGATGCGGAAATGATATTTTCACATTTCTAACGAAAAAACATGACAGCGTTATTTGTTATATTTATTTTTTATAATTTAGTATTTTATTTGTTATCGAAAATTGTTTAACGTTTATATTGTCACTGATCTCATAATTTAGTAGTTGTTTTGTTAATTACACGAAAAAGAATTAGTAATATCTATTCCTTATACTTTTATAATGGGTAAATGACAAATCAACCATCGTGGTTTGAGATCAATGACAAGTCAACCATTATGGTATTTTTTTAACAAGTTTACCTTTGGAGTATGCAAAAATAACAAATCCCACCTCGCGGTAACTTTCTCCATTACTAAGTTGACAGCAGACACGTGTCTCACACTAAAACTACGAAAAAAAGACACTGACCACATAAAACACGGTCTCTCCACGTAAAAACGCGGTCTGTCGAGTCAGGAGAGACCGCATTTTTACGCGGTCTCTTGGCAAGAGGAGAGACCGCGAAAAAACGCGGTCTCTCAAGAGAGAGAGAGAGAGAGAGAGAGAGAGAGAGAACAATTATTGTGTGAAAGACCGCACAATAATGCTGTCTCTCAAAAGAAAAAGAGAGAGAGAGATAGAGAGAGAGCCTCTCCCTCCCTCTCTCTCTCACTTTTGAGAGACCGCACAACTCTCTCTCTCTTTCTTTTGAGAGACCGTATTATTGTGCGGTCTCTCACTCTCTCTTTCTCTTTTGAGAGACCGCATTATTGCGCAGTCTCTCACACAATAATTGTTCTCTCTCTCTCTCTCTCTCTCTCTCTCTCTCTCTCTCTCTTGAGACACCGCATTATTGTGCGGTCTCTCACTCTCTCTTTCTCTTTTGAGAGACTGCACACAATAATTGTTCTCTCTCTCTCTCTCTCCAAACGCCGCACAATTGTGTGGCGTCTCTCTCTCCTGACTTGAGAGACTATGTTTTTACGCGGTCTTTGGGCAAGAGGAGAGACCGCTTAAAAACGCGGTCTCTCCTGACTCGACAGACTGCGTTTTTAAGCGAAGAGATCGCATTCGTAGTTTTAGTGTGAGACATGTGTCTGCCGTCAGCTTAGTAACGGAGAAGGTTACCGCGATGTGGGATTTGTTATTTTTGCATACTCCAATGGTAAACTTGTTAAAAAAAATACTGGTTGAATTGTCATTGATCTCAAATCACGTTGGTTGATTTGTCATTTACCCTTTTATAATTCTCAAATTTGTTTGAAAAATAGTGAAATTCAATTAATAAACATTATTATCGAACTTAGTTTGTAAAATAATCTGAAATAAGACCCCAGGGTAGGGGTGTTCAAACCGAAACCGAACCGTCTATCCGAACCGAAACCGGCCAAATTTGGTCTGATAGGTTCGGTTTTTGTGAAAGAAAAATTGATTTTCAGATTAAAATTTTATGAACCGGATATTGCCGGTTTGGTTGCGGTTTTGATTTCTCAAAACCGGCAAAACCGAAACCGCTGGCCCTAGCTGCAGATTAGATGTCCTTCACGGCTTCACCTTCAATTTTAGGGCTTTTTGTTTTTGTTCAGCCTCAGCCTCAGCCTCCTCACTCCTCAGGTACGTCTTCACTCTTCACTTCCTCTTCAGTCTTCTCGTTCTGAGTCCGACTTCAGCCTTCAGAGTTCAAGTCTCTCATCTCTCTCTGTTCCTTGACTGAGTCGGCTGACTGCTCCTACCCAGTACCCTATTTCGTTTTCGTTCCTCCGGTTGAAACAAAGGGACGAATTTGGTTCCTCGGCCGACTGCTCGGCCTGTTTTGTTTTCGTTCCTCTATTGAAACAAAGGTACCCAATACGCATTTTGTTCCTTTGCAGGTAGTTCAGGTTTTCGTTCATTTTTGTTTCGTCTTAGCATCTTCAGGCTCCAGCAGTCCAGACTACAACTGACGCTTCAATCTGAGTGTGCAGTCGAGCTCGTTGATCAATATTGGGTAAGTGGTTAGTTTTCTATAGATCAATTTTGCTGATCATTGCACCATCATAAATTTTCAGATTAATTTTTTGCACTAACTTTGCTGTTCTTTGCATCATAACTGGTTACTTTGTTGTTCTTTGTTTGCTGGGAAGAGGGGAGGTCCGAGAGGATGGCTCTCTCTTTATTTTTTTGTCTGGCTAAATTTTATGTGGTTTGAATTTTTCATTTGTGGCTAAATTTTACTGTCTGGGAAGAGGAGAGGTCCGAGAGGATAGCTCTCTCTTCATGTTAGAGTGCATTGATTCATTTTTTGTGTTTGGTTTTGCAAAAAAATGAAAATATTCCATACTCATTCTCTATTTCTCTCTATGTATATATATATATGAAAAAAAACAAAACATAAACCGAAACCGAATCGAAACCGAACCGAAATATTGGTTCCGGATCCGATTTGGTTACCCCAAAATAAAAAATCGGTCTAGGTTTTAAAATTTTCAAGCTGAAACCGACTGGTACGTTTTACTTTGTATTAAAACCGATCCGAAACCGATTTTGAACACCCCTACCTGACATGCCTCGGGGGCCGAGGCCTATTACTCGATCGCAAACAAGGTCCTTACTGTCACTTAGCCAAATTACTGATGATCTTGTTTCTTTTGCAGGTATTAACTTCGAGGATGATTCTATTTGGGATGTTGTCCCAACGGATAAGGAGCAACCTGTGCATGTCTTAACTTGGGACACACGTGAATGTTATGAGCTTCATCAGACGGGAATTTGTCTTCCCGGCATCCCAAATGTGTAACCTTTCAATTCTGCATATTTTTATTTATTTCTTATTTTTATTTTCATGGCAAACATTGAGCCTATTTTGTGAGGGTAAAGCATGGTTATAAGCTTTACTCATTCATGCATTTAGATTGTTGGTTAGGTTAGATGGTGATGATTGAGTTATGGGCTAAGTCCAATCCTTTTCAAGCCCAAGGAAAGAGCAAGCCCAAAGAAAACATCAAGGAGCTGCCACGTGTACGCCATGCATGTTCTTCCACCAGCTTTAATCTCGGCCATTCATTCCACATTCATCCAAGAGCCTGCATATTGCCACCCACATGCCTCATCTCGGCCGTCCATCATCTGCCTCATCTCGACCGTCCATCACCCCTACTCATCATTACCTAGGTTATAAATTTCCATGGTTAGACGCATTGAAAGACAACTTTTTGACGAGATTAATTTATTACTATTTCCCTTCCCTGTGAGGAGATTCCGACTCCGTCGAGCGGCCGCCCCGGATCTTCGAATCCGAGACGAAGTAGAGGACTTCCTTGTTAGCAAGCTCGTGGTGCTTGAGCTAACTCGTAAGTTTTCCCTTTTCAAACTTCCATTGGGAGTTTGAGTGAGGGAAAACCGAACCATTGCCCGCGATCGGTAGATTTTCTTCGAAAATCTAGAATCCGTGAACCTACGTTAGATAGTTCCCGGATCCGATCAAAGGTCTACATCTCCGTCCCTGTCATTCTTCGTGGGTTGCTAACACGTACTTCCTTTTTGCAGGTCGTCTCGTGTCACTACCCCATGGTAGACTTAAAAAAAATTAAAAATAAATTTATACAAACTTTATTTATTTTTTAATCGTTTTAAAACAATATTTAATTATTAAAAGAAATATCTGACATTTTGAAGGCGAGCACGTGAAGCGGGGACGGTGGAAACCACCTTTCGAGGCAACACCGGCCGGTCTTTGTCAGTGGCCAACAAGGGTCACACCTACACGTGCACTTGCTATTTTTTTAACTATACATTTTTTTTTATTAAAATGCATTATCTAATTTATTTATTTATTTATTTTTTACAAATGACGTATGTGATTAGAAAATAGCTCATTTAATAATATTTTATGTGTCACATTATTTTAACTTATTCTATAATTACATTAATATTTTTGATAAATTATTGAGAAAGAAGAATGCACACTTACAAATGTGTTACATTACTTTTCATGTGTAATAATATTATTCTTATTTTCAAAATGTTAATTTGACACGGTGAAGCTTCATGTCTATTTACGTATCTATAGTAAGTCACGCTATAGATATGATAATAAAAAAATATTTAATAAAATGTACGATTGAATTATAATTTATATACGATAATACATTTGAATTCTGAAAAAAACTATTATTGGCCGTTTACAATTTAATGTGACTTTTGGATTTGTGACTGTCCACCAAGGGTTTAGAAAGTTTCCATTTTAAAAACAGGTCTAATTCACTCTCCCTTTCATGGTAACTCTTCATGAAACAAGTTATATATAGTAAGCTAATTTAAATATTCCGTAATTGATCTAAATACTTATATTTGGCTATAAAAACATGTTTAGATCGATAATAAATATTTTATAACTAGAACTTGATAGGTCTAATCTTGAGGTTATTACATTTATAGTTAGTGTTATACTACAAATTCACATGTGAAACATCTAATCTTTGTCTTGAATAATGTTCTGTGTTGGAGAGGGTTAATTGAGTTAAGACAAACAGATACTTCCAACTGAGAATGGAAGAGAAAGAATCAAAGCAATGGAGAAAAAGGAGCCGGTGGATGTGAAAAGGAGGGTGGCCGTCTTCTTCTCCTCTACCTACTCTATCAGCATTGCAGCAGCTGCCTGCTATTATTATTACTCTGCTACCTGTTTGATGTTTTGCTCCAATGAAAGTCTTGCCAAGAGAGAAAGACAGTCGTAGCCGGTGGTTGTCGACTAGATTCTTAAATTTCCATTGTATCTTTCGGGGAAGATAAGGTTTGGGATCTGTAACTCTCACTTCCTTTTTTTTTTTATTGAAAACGGACTTCTTTAATCTGTTTCACAATGTCTGACATAAGATTAGGGTGTTTTCATTAATTAAGTGAGCTTTATGCTAATCGTTTGAGTTTATCATAATCATTTGTACAGTTTTAATCAATAAACAACAACAAAACGAGGGTTATTAGATTTTATGGCGATGGGATGTTTACTAAAGTGGATGAAGGTTGATTACGGCGGAGAAAGAGATGCATGAAACTCAGAAGTTGAAGTGGGTAACGGAAGTTCTTGTCGTGGCTGAAAAGAGAAATACTCGATGTTATGTTTTTTTAAAGCAGATGTTGTCTGTTTGGTTTGTTGCTTCTTGCTTGTGCATTGTAGCATGTCTTGTCTGCCTGGAATTCCTTCTTTTGCAGCTGGCTTTTTCTTCCCTGTCGTTTTTCAATGTAAGAATTATTTTTTTGCTTTTAACCTCTCATCTACTTACAGTCAACTGGGTTAATTGATATTATCTTCAATGTTGAAGTTTGGCTATGGTTGGAGAACACAGACTCTCGAATTGCAATGTTATGGACTCAAGCAGTGGAAAAGAGGTTGCTCTTTGTTCTCCGGCCGGCCAACTTAGGGAGAGGGAAAGAGGCCTGAAAGGAGTAAGTGGGTTATGTTCAGATGGAAGTTTTTGTGGAGTTTTCAAACATGGGTACTGCGAAAATGGGTGAAAAGACTTGATTTTCAAAGACAAAAGGCTCTCCCATAGCCATTGCAACTTCCATCCTTCTTGCAGAGAATGGCTCTCTCTCTCTCTGTTTCCTCGTCGGCGGAGTGACTTGCCGGTGGTCGTAACTGATTTGTGTCAGTCCTCGATTGAAGCCCTTTCTCGGCAGGGTTGTCTATCTTTCGGGCTAGCTTTGTGGCAAATTCAAAGTCTAGCGAATCGCTTACGGGCTCAGGCTTACCAAATGGAGTGATGGGTCTGAGCGTTGACCAGCGTAGCCTAAGATTATAATATTGTAAAATTTTGGTGCTCAACAACATCAAATTAAAAAACACAGGCCAATGGCGGAGAGAGTTTAAGAGTGATGAGATGTTTACATTTTATTTTTAATTTTTATTTTCTTATTTGACAAACATTGATAAGGGAGAAGACAAAGTCTCACGATGAAAAACTTAAGGGGAAAGAATTGTATCGAAGCAACGCGAGGTTGAATTTCAGTGGATCGTGACAGTAAAATCACTTTGCCAGTTACAATACATCGTCGCGTATTTAAGTCGTCTACAAATGATTCTACCTACCGTCCAGTGAAAATAACATTATCAAGATGACCCATGCAATAACTTAGTTGCTCGGCTTGGCAAACAACAAGTGCCTTTGGGAGCCAGAGGCCCCTAGTCGACAATCGAGCGGTGAAATCAATGTAATAGATTATAAATAATTAAAATAGATTATTAATTTCGCCAATCAATATTTATCACGTAAAACGTATAAATAGAACATTGAAATAGAGAAGAAATATAGCATTATTCTTTATTTAATGGCATTATAGACATTGGAGCTGTCACGACCCGGAGGGGGGCCGGACAGAAATGCCAGGCCAAACGACCCGATCTTCACAGAAGACCCGATCGCCCAGCCCAAGGCTAGTTAAATTGTTGCAAAAAACTTGTATAAATACCCAGCCGCGACCCACTTGTGATAGGCCACGGTTCATATAGTGATTGCGAGAATAATAAATAATGCGGAAACAATAAACCCTAAAGTCCAAATAAATACTATGCATCTAATTCAGAAAACCCAACAACCAAGATAAGTGTCTTTACAGTCATCCAAACTAAACAATTTGTTGGCTAATGTTACGCTTACCGAAAATTAAAAATTCAACTAAATGAACCGAGTGAAATGGAACAAGGTCTTCAACTAATCCGTGCAAGCTTGGTTACTCTTTCCTTTACCTGGAGTGGTGGGAGTCGTGGGGTGAGTGACTAACTCAGTATGGAATTTATACTAAATACTATGCATGTATAAAACTTATTTTACCTTTTCTTGAAAACCATGAGTTTCGAGAAATCATGCTCATTTTAATAAAACATTTAAATCCTTTTTGTCTCAAGGAATTAGGCCCAAGACCTCCGACAAGG
Source organism: Begonia loranthoides (assembly GCA_022433065.1). Lineage (NCBI taxonomy): Eukaryota > Viridiplantae > Streptophyta > Magnoliopsida > Cucurbitales > Begoniaceae > Begonia > Begonia loranthoides. The sequence continues at coordinate 55,437,831 of CM039468.1, forward strand.
TTTAAAATAAAACATGGTTGTATACATAGACAACTATAAGTTTAAATACTCTCGTCGTGTTTTATACCGGAAATCGTAGTCCGTGAAATAGGAGGGTCACTCATGGAATCCTCCGAACAAACGCATAGAAAGGCGGCCTTTAACGCAAGCAACACCTCATGAGGCAGGAGGAAGAAAAATGACGGTGGTCCGTAGACCGGGTCCGTCATCCGGGTGACCTGCGAGCACGCTCTGCGAAATTATACCCGTAAAAAAAAACACCATGATCAGGTTTAGGGATTTGCAATCCACGGAAGCAGTCAGCACTTTCCCAATGTCTCCTATTTTCACACAGCGCGCAAACAAAACATCTCCACGCAGCAGGAGATGTATAGAGGGTGTCCCCTTGATACTTTGACGCCGAGACCGTACAAAGTGCCAAGAGGGTGCAGCCCAAACAGGTTATAATCATCATATAAAAACATGAAACCCAACGCACGAAAGTAAACGTGTAAAACTTTCGTACATATATAGTATAAAAAGCTGACGTGTTGTCGAACAGTCCCCGTCAGGTTTTTCATGTGTGGTATTCCACAAAATAGAGTTTTATTTTGAAAACTATGCAATGCGACGCAAGCAACTAAGTATAAAGCCCCTACCTCGATGGCGGTCTTTCCTCGTACACAAAGCAACAGTTATCTCAGGTGTCGGCTCGATGTCCTCAAACTCGTCCGAGCCTACAGGTTAAATACAAGATTTCACAAATAAATCTTGAGGATCAAGCAAAACATCTTATATTGGGTTGAAGCCCTAATGTTCACTCTATGCTGCTTTATACACTATAATTTGACATGCCCAAAGACCCATAGTTGCCCACATAAGTATCATCACTTCTCTATTTCATAGAAGAAATTTACCATACTTAGATCCAACTTAAGAGCTCACTAACAATTCCAAACAACAACCTAATGTGGCAACCTAAGTCATTTAGAAACAAGCAATAACAAGGACAAATGTCATCTATTATCCCTTAACAAATAAGCAATGAGCATAACACAACTACAACCTGCGACACATAAATCCACCCTTCTATCAAGTGAGCGACAAAAATATACAAGAGTCTACCATTCAACAGAACTAATCCAAATGGGTTAACAGTTTTCCTTAATGCCCATCCAAAAGACTAATTTAAACCACAACTATTCGTCCAAATCCAATAGAAACACAGCATCGGACTTATCAGTGCAGAAACCCAAAACAATACCCTAAAAACCTTACCACAATTTTATCAATAGACCAAACAAATTAGAGGGTATGTTATCAGCATTTTCTTCTCCCAAAACAGAACAAATAACCAAAGATAAACATCACTCTTGACAAATCAGAATCGGGCATTAACATTCTCACCACAAATCGGAAAATGGCAAAACAGGGTCTGACTCAACCCTCGGTCCTTCGAATCGTTGCTGAATGACCCTCGGCCGGAATCAGAGTTGTCCTATCGCCGGCGTCGCGCGCGTTGTGGTTCACAGCCGGAAAGATTGCCGGAAACCGAGCTCCCTATCTCGGCTACCTTCGCTCGCAGCCTCCTTGGATGAAATCGTCCCTGTCGTCGTCGTCTAGAGCCGACCGTTTCTGCACGGAGCTTGCTGGTCGTCGCTCGTTCGTTCAGCCCGTCGCCGGCTCCCGCTCGGACAAAACCCGTCGCCACCGCCTCCGTACGAAGCTGCTCGGACGTCGTCGCTTGGTCGGACGTCGTCTCCCGCGCAGCCTCCCTCGCGTTTTCCCGTCGTCTGAAGCCCTAGGTCGCTCTCCCTCCCCATTTTCGTGTTCTGCAGGACGAAAATGAAGAGGGAAGTTCTGCTTTCCTTTCATTTTATTTTTTTAATTTTTATTATTTATTTATATATATATACATCTTTTCGTTTAAAACTTCATTCTATTCTATCAACGATCCAACAAATTCTCCAATTCTAATTTCTCAAATAGATTTTTCGTTTCCAGATTTCCAATTCAACTGATTTGATTTAACTGACCAAAATTTTATTCGTGCCATTACGCAATAATTCATGTCAACTGCTCAACGTCATGCCCGATTTAAATGCGCAAAATTTACACGTGAAATTTTATCCTCTTAAAATTTCGCAGATTTTACAGGAGCAATCAATATGGAACGAAACGCACCGTTCGACTCCATGAATGACTTTTTTGTTTAGTAGTTCCCTAATTTACCCTTCTAGGTTCGAGGGATATTCTACCCTACGACTGCAATGTTGATTCTTACCGTGCAGCTTCGTTTTTTCAATCGATCAGTGATCGACGTGAAATTTAGATAGTAAGCCCAAAGCCCTTTCGTAAGTTCAGGTTCCGCTCTTGAGTGAAGAGTCCACGAATCGGAGAGGAAGAGGAAGAGGAAGCAGAAGCAGAAATGGGAACCTTGGGGAAAGCGATATACACTGTTGGATTCTGGATCCGTGAAACCGGCCAGGCGATTGATCGTCTTGGTTGCCGCCTCCAAGGCAACTACTACTTCCAAGAACAGCGTAAGCTTTTTTTTGTATGCTCCCTGAGACCTAAATTCTTTTTTTAGATGTTGAAATTGTTCTCTTGTTAACGAGATCGGCCTGTATATTTTTTTTATTTTGTTCAAGAAGTATTAATTTTTGAAGAGTCGAAATTCAGTTTACATAATAGAGTATGTAAAATGAAACTTTGTTTCATGGTTTAATCAAAATAAATTATGATTCGGGCAGATTTGGCTCTCTTTGTATTGCCATTTTCGTTCACGATTGTGCCAAATGATTATTTACATTTTAGCAATTTGGATAAATTAAGGGTCTCTTTTCATTCAATCTAACCAATGATGAAAATTTTGAGCTACGTTTCCAATTATATCAATATAAATGCACTCGTTTAACCCTTTTATGATTTTTAGTATTTAATGCCAAGAAATATTGAATATGATTGTTGCTGCAGTATCGAGGCATCGGACGCTGATGAATGTATTTGACAAATCTCCGGTTGTTGATAAGGAAGCATTTGTAGCCCCTAGTGCCTCCATTACTGGAGATGTTCAAGTTGGAAGAGGATCATCTATTTGGTATGGATGTGTCTTGAGAGGTAATTAACCTACTACATTTTTTTATTATAATCTTTATGTCATCCTTGTGTTATTAGATGTTAAAATAGTACTACATGTCTTCCAATTATTTTTCTTTCTATCCTACCGATGCCCTCTAGGCTTGCAAATCGTATTTAGTTTTCTTCTTCTTCTTCTTCTTGGGAGTTATTCTAATTATCGGTGTTTGTACTTCATTTCTCTTCAGTCAAATTTTGTTCCTGATGATAAGAATGAAAAAAGTATGTTTCTAGCTTCCATTACATTCAACCCAAGGTAGCATGTCCTATTGTAGAGTTGTTGGGAAGAAACTTGCCCACGGTTTCCATGTTTATCAAAGTGAAACAAAAAAAATGCATTTCCTAAACTATTCCTTATTTTGTCTAATCCTTCCTTTTAAATTTGTTATTGTGCATATCTTGCTGATTACCTAAGAGAAAAAAAAAACTTCCCCAATTTTTTTTCTTTAATTCAACATTTTTACTTGGATATAATGAGAATAAAATTGAGGGACAAAGTGGAAAATGATGATAGTGAGGTAGCAAAATGGTTAGAGAGTTAGTGGGTGATTATAAGTTGGGAGAGGAGAGAAGGGGGGGATTATGAAATATTTTTATAGCAAAGATCGTATAGACTAGTTTATTTTCTGAATGGGTAACTCATGGTAATTTCTGGGATGGTGTTTTGTCGGACCTGTGGCGTTTTCTTTTCTGTTTGCGTGTTGTTTATTTCATGTTATTTCTATGGTGCATTTTACCATTCATTAGGATTTAAATGCTTTAATTTTTTATTCACTGAATCTGAGTTCATATGTCAGCCATAGAAAATTATGCACCTTATGTTCATATATTTGAGTGTTTTGTGCTCAGGTGATGTTAACAGCATCAGCATTGGATCTGGAACCAACATACAAGACAACTCGCTTGTGCATGTGGCGAAGTCCAATTTAAGTGGAAAGGTCTTACCAACTATTATTGGTGACAATGTCACTGTAGGTGCGTAAGATGCTGAACATTATATTTTCTTATGTCACATTTCCCTTCCAATGATGATTTTCCATTGTAAATTACCACCAGCAGTTTTAGGAGCATTTCCTCCTTTTTGGCATCCTGATTCTCCCTGTAGTTTTGGTGGCTAGTCAGTTTGACTCAAAAACAATTTGAATTGAACAGGTCATAGTGCTGTCTTACATGGATGTACGGTTGAGGATGAGGCCTTTGTTGGGATGGGAGCTACACTGCTTGATGGAGTTGTAGTTGAGAAGCATGCCATGGTAGCTGCTGGAGCTCTTGTGAGACAGAATACAAGGATACCCTTTGGGGAGGTACTTCCTTAAAAATTACAAATAATTTTACAATATTAAGTGGAGTTCTTGTCGTTTCTAACTGGACAGTGTAGCAGGACATTATTCTTTTACAAACTATTGACCCATGAGATGGAGTAGCATACTATTTATCATTAAAAATTCAGTTTGAGTTGTTTTTCATAGAACCTGAAGATCGGATGTGGGATCTATGCCTTTTCATGGTTCTCTTGTAATGCTCCCATTAATCTTTTTACCTTGTTGAGAATTTTTGTGGGTGCTGCCTGGCAAACAAAGACCTGTCATTACTCTTGAGTGTTTTCTTTTGTGTGACAAGAATTTCCACTCCTATGTTGTTGACAACTTTTTTACGTATTTGTGAAACAATAATCATAGATTTGGGGAGGAAATCCGGCCAAATTCCTGAGGAAGCTGACTGACGAAGAGAAAACCTTCATATTCCAGTCAGCAACCAATTATTCAAACCTTGCACAAGTTCATGCAGCTGAGAATGCGAAGCCCTTTGATGAAATCGAGTTTGAGAAGGTCCTTCGTAAGAAGTTTGCTCGAAGAGACGAGGACTACGACTCAATGATCGGCGTTGTTCGTGAAATTCCACCTGAACTTATTCTTCCAGATAATATCCAACCTGATAAAGCACCAAAGGCTTCTCCAAAATGAGGTCCAAAGATGTTTTCTATTTCAAAATTTCCCCCTTCCCTGTTATTCAATCTTTAAATTCTAGGTTGACAAGTTGCTGTAATATGCAAGTTCACGGAAGAGATCGTTTTCCTTCTCAATAAAAGCAGAAGCAGACATCTATGGGGCAAAATTTTTGGTTCATTTTCTTGCTGTTTGTATGTACTTCTCAAGTTCTTTGCCTTCTGCTTTGGATGAAACATTGTTGTATTTGACGTTTTTGTGCTCCTTGACATTCATATAAGATTTTCTTGATGTTTACGTCAAAACTCTGCATAAAACAGCTGGTTTAGGAAAGTTGAGAGGAAAGTACGCTCGAGCAAGGGCAGCAGCAGCAGCCACGAAAGGGCTGTGATAACTCACCATGTTGGACTAATTGTGTTGTGAGAAACAATTTAATGGCATAGTTTTTAGTTAAAACGAAGGTTTTTCAATGAGTTGGTCATGTTTTGACTGTTAGATTACCAAAAAACAAGAAGACATGCCCTAAAATCATGTCTTCGTTTTGGCTTCACCAAATTCCATTCACTCAACGCGTTGAAAGACAAATAAGCTCATTATAGATGATAGCAATCTCCATAAAAGAAATAAATATAGCAACCAACCACAACGCAGATGGCAGAAGTTTCAGGTTCGACAATGGTATCCCCACTGTGAAAGTGCAATTTCAATTCAAGGATCAGCTAACACAAAAGGTTTGAATGATAAAACACAGATAAATTGAAGCTGGAAAGACTTTTTCATCCTTATGGTGACCTCTGCATTTTCATAAACCTGTAAGCACAACCTGAGGACCCTGGCAAAAGGTAAAGGTACATGGGAAGCGTGCTAATTAAATATCCATGGGGGCCACGTCCTGATCAGCACCTTGGTCAGCGCCAGCAACAGCAGCCGGACCTCCTTCTTCGCCTCCTTGCTCATCAGTACCTCCGGGCTCAGCTGCAGCAGTCTCTTCCTCTTCCACGATCTCAAATGCATCAATCAACCGCTGCACAGCTTCAGTGTCCAATATACAGAAAGGCTCCCCAACCCCCAAGACAGCAACAGTGCAAACTGAACTGGTCAATTTCTCTCCCTGCAAGGTTTCTCGAGTAGCAAGGAGTGCATCTTTGATCAATTCGTCCCTCGAAGAGGCAGTGAAGCTCTCAAATCTTCGCTCCAAGTATGTCTTTGCAGCTTGGGAGCGGGATCCTATAGCAAAAGCTTGGTATTCAAAATAGTTACCACTGGGGCAGTTATAGTATAGGTGAGCTCCTGATTCATCTAAGCCAGCAACCAGCAGCCCAACACCATAAGGCCGTTTCCATGATCGCTGAGTGCAAACCTACCAGCAGAAACTAGTGATGATAAAGATCTTATTGAACAAAAGGGACATCAATAATGCTTTTTTATTCATTCACCTAAGTAGAACTACAGTACAAAAAAATATATGGGTACAAAAAATCATGTGAGATAGAGAATATGGTTGAAAACCTTTCCAAACACCCAAAAAGGGAAAACAGAAAAGTGAATAAGACCGCTAATATTCACAAGTAGAGGCCAGAAATTGCTTTAAAATAGTGACTGGATTAACAGGCACCCCTAATCTCCGAATCAACATTTGAACAATTCACAAAATAGGAAAACAAAAACATGTTACAAAGTCATATCACTTAGTATTTATATAGAATCCTAGGAGAACTTAATAAGTTCCAAGTCTCTAGGCTAACAAGTACTACATTTATAATAAAATAATTTCACACCTAGGAAGTATTATGTCTATCCTACTGAACGATATTAAAATGCTCACATTTGTTGCATATCTCAAGTTATAAGAATAAAGTAAACACAGCATGATCATGTCATCCAAAGCACATATGATGAATGGGTAAGACTAAAGCATTCCTGCTGTCAATATTATTCACAAGCACAAAGACCAAACAAAACAAAACAAGACATCAATTTAGCTTTGAGAGGAACAGTGACTAATGCAACAATTAATAAGTTAGAACTTCTACACTCAGTATCAATATAAGTCTCACAAGATGGAGGGGTTATTAATATTACATCTACTTTTAGCTTCTTCATGTGGATTATCACTTCTGACTTAATTTACCCTACTAAATCAAAGAACCACAAAGACAGAAGAAAATTTGAACCATAAGAGCCTCCGAGACAAAAGAAAAATATTTGAATGTTAATTTATCATCTACACCTTCATCCTCGGATCAAACGGATTCGATGGAATTCAACCATTAAAAACCTCTCATAGAAGCATAATATAGGCTTTAATTATGAAAAATATACTAATAATCTAGTATTGTCAATTGACAGCTGCAACTATTGTATAAATCTCACAATAAGAAATTAAAAAAAGCAATTCAAAAATATCTAGCCCTCCAAAAATCCCACCTACCAGACCAATAGCTATTCCCTATCTCTGGAAACCCTAATTGACACACTGGGGACTTGGGGAGTTACGTCGCATCTCTAATTCTCTCCGAACCATAGCAAAAATCCCATCACATCCACACCATCAAACGAAAATACACTAAGAATTTAGCGACGGAATTGAAAATGGAATCTTTTTTTCACCAACCTGCGCCTTATCAGCTAGTTGAACGACCAGTCGACCCACGGGGAGCGGAGACTCGTAAGTGTAGCTATAATTGATGCACTCAGATCGCATGTAGCGGGAGAGGACACGACCATCGGCAGTAAGTCCAGCAATGGCGACACCAATATGATCATCCACCTTGAAGATTTTCTTCTGGTGCGAAGAAAGCTCGGAGTTAGCCTTGTTAACGCAGGCCAAAACTACGTGAGTCTTGGATCGAAGACCTATGGCGGCCGAGCCTTGCTTGACGGCCTCCATCGCATACTCCACCTGAAACAATCGCCCAGCAGGGCTCCATGTGGTCACATCCGTATCGTACTGATTTCTGAACATCCTCTTCTCCGATTCTACTCCAGATTACAAAAATGTTTCTCGCAAGACAAAAAAAAGAGCAGGCTTGATATAGGGTTTGGTTTTTTCTTCCTCTTCAAGGCAACATTAGAGAGAGAGAGAGAGAGAGGGCTTGGGTTTAGAGTGAGAGTGACCTTCCGGGCATTGATTCACTACATCCACAACCATTTGATTTATCCTGATTTCCTCCTCTTGCTTCTTCAGATGAAATTGAGGCTTCTTGGGCCAGAATCATTATTGGGCCGCATGCCAATTCATGGCCCAACATCAAAGCCCATAAAAAAAAAGCTTTTGAAGGAAGAAAGGAAGCCTTTAGAATCACTTAGCAGTACTTTAGAGTTATAAAATGTAATATTCACCATTCTCATGGTACAATATTATCTATTTTGAACTTAAATTTACATGATTTTATCATCAGGTTTAACCCAGAATGGGTTATACTAGGTGGAAAAGAAAACGCTACTGATAAATCATGTATTTTTTATTCTCCCAAGCGATGTGAGATTATATATCTTTATTGCCATGACCCAGACCCAGACCTGGATCATCATTACCTTTACAGAGTGGGTTGCCACGTAAAAATTATATCCACAGAAAATGAAAATAAATTATTCAAATTTTATTAAAATAATATTAGTTTCTAATTGGTGTAGCTTTTGTTAACTTTAGTAACTTTACAAAAAGAAAATAAAATAAAAAGAATGATTAAAGTATGTACTAAATATTTCACAAGCTTACATTTAATGTTTCTAAAAAAAAATCATGGATAAAGTTTACATGGTGCTCAATATTTATATACATAGACATTGAACTGATTTATTTAAATTTAATGAATAAATATTGATTTAATAATGTAATTTCTCATCAATAATTAAAAACAATAATCAAAATTATTGAAGCATGGTGCATGTTTTAAATGTCTGAGGTTGGCCCCAACAAGGTGCCGTTGTATTTGATTTTTAAATCATGGTTCCCGCCGGGAAAGAAGAAATGACAAAGTTAGTAATAATAGCAGGCAAAAGCTTGTGATAATATGACCTAATTCGTACCATCATTTTCGCTGGTCTCCACCATTACCATCAATTTCAAAGTCCCACTAAATCCTCAATATTTTATAACCAAAATTACCACAATATATATATATTCAATCATTGAGATTGACTTAAATTTATGACTTTTTTTTTTCAAAGCTCATAATAAAAAAAATAATAAAATGAAGTGATTAACCACCCAGATTCTAATGTCTCAAACTGCTCTCAGTATAATATTATCTGTTTTGAGTTAAGACCCGCACGATTTTGTTATTGTAATTGGAGTTATTCAAAAGGTTTTGTACTAAATAAGAAGGAGAACGCTACTTATAAATAATGCATTTTTTATTTTTTCAAGTGAAATTAGATTATGCACCTTTCACTGATATGAGTCAGACTCATACTTAGACATTTTCTACTTGTCACAGAGCGAACTACCATACACATAAATCAGCCAGCGTTACATATTTTGTATTAAACTATCTTGACGGTACTGTGTTTCATGTGTTACATCATAGTGTATTCTTTTTTTGGGTAATGCATATTTTAATAAATCATAAACGAGACAATTGCGTCACAGGAATTTCAAATATTGGGTTTTAATGTTGTTCTTTTATATATTTTTTTGGAATTGATTAGGTAAATCAAAGACTTAATAGTGCCGACGATCTAATTTTAGTTGGACAAAACGATTCTCTCTTTCTCTAATTCTGATATAATTTTTTGTTCAAGTGGATGTTTAAATAGGTAATAAAAGACGAAGAATAAGCACAATTTATGGGACCTCAAAATTAGTACAAACTTATAGTATTTAGTAGAATATTATGATATTATAACTCAATATAAATTAATTTAATAATTTAAAGCAATTTTAATAATACCAAAATAAAATTAAATTTAAAAGAAAAAAGAAATTGAAATAAAGTGACTTCTCAGAGGGCCAATTTGAACAGCTGTAAGCAGAAATGGTAACGACAAATATTGCCAAAGAATCCCTAAATCTTTTAGAGAATACCAGAAAACCCCTTCATCTGGAGTCTAAATTACCGACACGTAGGTCTTTGACCGTCAGCAACTTCCGCGTTATTTAATTGACGACGGAAGAAAACCGAATATTTATCTTGTGAAAGGACCACGAAGCTCCGTTCTGCTCCGACTGCTACCGGGTTCGCCGGTTTTCTTTGTGCGTCACCGGCCGATATTGCCCCTCCATAGTCTCTGGTAATCATCGCGTCGCTGAGTTCAATGCGTTGACGGTTAGGCTGCATTTTCCATCTATTTCTCAGGAGATTTTTCTTGTTTTCTTGCTTTCTCAGGCGAAGCTAAGTTTGTTTCCACAGATTTTGCAGCGGAGAAGGAACAGGAAGGAGGAGGCGAGACTTTGTTAAATGAAGAACTGCAAGAAGGAATTGCGTCAGCAGTAGATTGAGTCTATCATGGAGTTTCGAAAATCGTCTACTATCTCTAAGAAGCTCGCAAATGGCCGCAGTTTCAACGATAAATCAGCCTACGATGGCGTTTTCGCTGCACCGTCAAAGCGTGGAACTCCGGTTTTTTCTGCTGGTCTGGAGGATTATCGTGAGATTTTCGGTGGTACGCGAAGCTCCAGTATTCCGATTCTTGATTTTTCGGCTTTACAAGAGAAAAAGCCATCGATTGATGTTCGGAACTCGAAGCTCGAATATTCCAAGGTTTTCGGGACCTTGGAAGAATTAGATTTTTCTGTACCTTACGAGGAACTACAAGGCGAACCAAAGAAAGCTGACACATCCTCTGAGAAACCTCTGTAAGCTCTTGCTGTCAGTTATATTCAAAGCTAATCTGGAATTGGTAGCCGTGTTCATCGCATATCTGTTTCTTATTGACTTGCTTTCAATTTTATTTTCAGTTTTTAATTAAATTTCACGTGTCTATAAAAACGCGGTGAGTTACTTCAAATTTTCGTGAAATTTCCCCTCTACGATTTATAGAAATTGTTAAAAATAACAATCTAGGCTATAAAAATGAAATTGGAAAACCAACATTGGAAAGCATATAAACGATGCACCAAATAAAAGGATTTGGGAATTTTCTTTAGTGTGTTTCTTTTTAAATTTTGTTGTTTTATCTTATAATTTTTGTCTCAGTTTTAAATGCAGTTCAGAAGTTCTTTACTGTGTTTCTTTTTGTGCAGGAGCACAGCTGGAAGAGTATCGCCTCCAGTAAGGAAAGGTTCTTCTATGGATTTAGATAAAGACGAAGTTTTCTCGCATGAATATCAATCATTGGATGCAACGAAAACGTTTAACATGGCATATAACAAAGTCAACCAAGGAAGCAATCGTAGTACAAAGGGGATTACCCATGTTGTTCAGCTTCAAGCTACTTCTGGTTATACTTGTATATTTAACGAATTCAGTCCATTGCAGTCTAGTGAAGGTGAAAAGCCAGCTTCTAAAGCAGATGACGATATTAGGAATAGAGTTAAAGCTGTTGGATCAACAAGAGACACAAAAGATCACCCTCCTGCTAGTCTGGAACGACAGACTTCTAGAGCAAATGGTTTTCAAAACAAAGATGATTGGTATGGTAAACATTCCCTTAAGATGAAGTTTGATTCATGCAACTTGGATCGAGGCTCGTGTTCTGCTGAGCCAACTATTTTTTCCAGGTCTGCTCAATTTGGCAAAAATTTAACTTATTCGGAGACATCAATGGCATCGAAATCTGAAGTTTGTGATGCTTGTGAGAAAGCTGGCACTGTTTGTTCTCCTCCATGCTTCGAGGAGGAAGTCGACGTCAATTCAGTTGCTGCTGCCTCCATTGCAGCTTTGAGAAAGGCAATAGCAGATGCTCAAGCGAAGATAAAAATTGCGAAGGAGTTGATGGAAAGAAGGAAGGGGGGTCTTCATGGTCGGAAAATGAGCTTTGCTGATAAATTGAATGGTGAAGAGAGAAGAGAGGGTGGAAATTCATATACTGCAGGCAGATCCAAAGATGAGAAATCTCAAGAAACATGTGGAAAACCAGAGGCTATGGTGAACGCTTCTTCTGAAATAAGTAATCAAAATTTGAGAGAATTACCAGAAGTTGCTAGTGTAGAAACCCGATCAAAGAATATTTCATCAGGTCGAGCTCATTGCCAACCTGAAGAATCAGAGTTACTTGGAAATGAACAGTTTTATGAACTTGATCGTGCAGGTATTAAATCCTTTGAGAACGCTTACCATGATGAGACCATTACAAAATCGCTCCACAACTATGACCAGATGCAAAATAGAATGACCAAGAAAAACATTGATAACCCAGAAGAGTTTTCTGCGAGTCTACATGGGGTTGAGGAAGCTAGTGGGAAAGAGTACGGGGAGGAGAAAATACATGTAGTTAAAGAAAAAGGGTTTTGCAAGGAATTAAAGTTAGCTAGAGAAATTCATTTTCAAGAAGATGACGAAAATATAGCTACGACAATCCAAAAACTGGACGAAACTGGACAGAGAGTTAGAATATCCTGTGAGAAGGAAAAATGTGGAAGAAGAGAAAAAGTGAATCAACAAAAATTAGTGGAGGACAAAAAACTTGAGACACAGGCGTTGGAAGAAAACACTGTGAAGAAAGAAATAAAAGCTGATGAGTGCGTAGAGTTTAAAATAATTTTCAAGCAAAACGAAAATGAGACTGTAGAGAAAGTTCAAATGTCCTACGAGAAGAAAAATTGGGGAAAGGGAATAGGAGAACATTTGGAAGGACCGGAATCATTACCTGGGGACAAAAATCTTGAGACTAAAAAGTTGGATGAAAACTCTGTAATTAGACAAATAATGGCTCGTGATTGGGTAGAGTATTTGAAGATTAAAATGGGTTTCAAGCAAGACAAAGACGTGATTGGAGAGAAAGTTCAGATGTCCTATGAGAAGGAAAATTGTCAAGAGAGACTAGGAGAACCCCCGGAAGGAAAAGAATCAGTACAGGAAGGCCAAAAACTCGGAACTAAAGAGTTGGAGGAACTCACTGTGAAGCAACTAGTTAAGGGTCATGAGTGGATAGAGGATGAGAAGTTCAAAATGGTTTATGGGCAAGACAAAAATGAGATTAGAAGAAAGGATTTTGTCTGCGGAGAAGATTCTGATAAGAAACCTGCCCAAGTTGATGAATTTGGCAGACTTAAAGATTGTATTAATGACTTTCGAATTGGAGGGGAAACAAAACTTGAAGAAAATTGTGAATCTCGAGGAAATACAAAACATCAAAAGTTTGGCGAGGACGAAGAAATGATTGCAGACCTTTCCAATCAGATTGAAGAAAATGGAAAAATTTGTGAACCTTTTGAAGGAAAGAGAATAGATTTGAAGTTTGATAAAATTGCAGAAACTGAGATTAAAATAACTCAAGATGGTCTAAATTTCTGGGAGAGTAGACTTGAGGTAACCAAGGATTTGTGTAATTGGAATTTAAGTGATAATCTGAACAAAAATGGAGGAGCTAATGAAATTTTGGATCATGGTAAAGTAGTGGGAGGAACTTCCAATCATCCTTTGTCTGAAGATTCTAAAAATAACTTTGATCATCCTTTGTGTGAAGATTCTAAAAATAACTTTGATCATCCTTTATGGGAAGATTCTAGAAATAAAATGGAAGTAGTTAAGACTTCTGTTGAAACCGGAAGAATTGAGAAAGACTCGGAGGAATGTATGCAAGTAAATGAGGTGGAGGAAAATTCATCTCTTAAAACTCCTTTCCTAGTTGAAGATACGTTTATACTCGAGAGTGAAATGGAAAGTTCAAATGAAGTGGAAGAATTGACACAGACTTTCTCATCTGATTCACACAAAATTGGCTTTGGGATAACTGACGTTGAATTTGGGCAAAAGAAATACAAAACGGACGTAGAAGAGCATAAAAATGACTTTACAACGGAAATTCGTGCTGAAGAATTTGCTTCTAAAGTGGAAGAAGTGCACTCTAAAGTAGAAGAAGTGCACGAGTTTTTTGTCATGGAGGATGAAGTTTTAGGGAGTCTACAAAAAGAAGGTAATAATGTCCTGTCCAATGATGATAAAGGTTTACAAAGTAATATAAACGATCTCAATGAATGCTATCCACTTCGAATGTCTGAAGAAAAAGGAAAATTCACTGTGGCAGCTGAGGAGACCATAACAAGCCAATGTACAACAACAATTGGGGTTCATCAAGCTTCTGAAACAGTAGAAGAGTGTTGCACCAATTATATTTTTGATGTGCACAATTCAGGAGAGGCTCCTCAATGTGAAATATGTGAAAATAAGAAAATCCAAATCACAACGATTGATGATGAGAATAATCCAGTAACCTTACCGGCTGAAGACAAGGAAATGAGCGATATTATGAATCATAGAAATAATAGGATGGCATCTGATTCGCCTCCTTTAGCTGAAGAAGATAAATTTATTAAGAAGACACTGGAGACAAATCAAAATGTGAGAGTAAAGGAGGACATGCATCAAACAACCCAAAAACTGGAAGACATGCGAATGAATGATGCTTTGCAGAATGAAGGCAGGCTGGAATCGGAGGAAAACAATCAGGAGTATGCACACACTAATAGTATGAATGAAGGAATAGAAAAATGTTTTGAAATAGATGAGGAGATCGAAACACTGGAGGACATGGGAATGAATGATGCTTTGCAGAATGAAGGCAGGCTGGAATCGGAGGTAAACAATCAAGAGTATGTACACACTAATAGTATGAATGAAGGAATGGAAAAATGTTTTGAAATAGATGAGGAGATCAAAACACTGGAGGACATGGGAATGAATGATGCTTTGCAGAACGAAGGCGGGCTGGAATCGGAAGTAAACAATCAGGAGTATTTACACACTAATAGTATGAATGAAGGAATGGAAAAATGTTTTGAAATAGATGAGTTGATCGAAACAGAGAAGCGCAATGTTGAAGGTGAGCAGAAGCAACAAATAGTACCACCCAAAAAAGTTACTGAAACCAACCATGAATTTGAAAACCCAGCGGAAGTAGAAAATGGACACCAGATAAAAAATGACGAAGCCAAAGAAAGTGAGAAAGAAAAAGAACAGGGTGATGTAGGAAATGAGGGAAAAGAGCAAATAGTTCCTCCCAAGGAAGGAACACAAACCAACCATAAATCTGAAAGACTACTGGAAGTAGAAAAGGAGCACCAGAGAAAAATAGATGAAGCCAAAGAAAGAGAGAAGGAAAACAAACAAAGTGACTTAGAAAATGAGCAAAACCAACAAATAATCCCGCCCAAGGAAGGTACACAAACTAAACAT
Source organism: Begonia loranthoides (assembly GCA_022433065.1). NCBI lineage: Eukaryota > Viridiplantae > Streptophyta > Magnoliopsida > Cucurbitales > Begoniaceae > Begonia > Begonia loranthoides. Next base: position 55,453,174 of record CM039468.1, read on the forward strand.
GAAATTGAAAGACTAGCAGAAACAGAAAAGGAAGACCAGAGAAAAACAGATGAAGTCAAAGAAAGGGAGAAGGAAAAAGAACTAGAGAGAATTTCTGTTGAGAGAGCTATTTCTGAAGCTCGTGAAAGGGCATTTTCTGAAGCCAGAGAAAGGGTTGTTGCCGAGAGAGCTTCTGCTCAAACTCGGCTAAAAGAAAAGACTACTGCACGAGAACAGCCAGGCAAGACATCTACAGAGAGTAACAATAAGTTAGGAGCTGAGAAGGCTTCTATTGAAGCCAAACTAAGAGCTGAACGTAATGCAGTAGAGAGAGCTACTGCAGAGGCTAGGGAGCGGGCACTAGAGAAAGCAATGTCTAAAAAGGCTTTTTCTGAGGCAAAGAACCTGACTGAAAAGATTGTTGAGGAAAAGCTTTCTAATGCAGCGAGTGATGGTGAAAGAAGGCGAGATTTTCCTTACAATGTGAGGGCCTCTATTTTGATGCTGCATTTCTCGTTATTTTCTATGAATCATTTAGTAACATATTGATTGACTCAGACAATTTTTATTCATTCACAGTATAACGATACATCTGCTTCCACAAGTTCAAGAAATACAATTTTTTCAAATGTCGGAGGTATGTTATGTGCAACAAAAAATCTAGTCTTTTTAATTACTTTTTAAGTTTGCATATTTTACAATGTATTGCTTCTTATGAAGTTCCTGACTCTGAGAATTCTAATGGATCGATTGGAGAAACAGCTCAGAGGCATAAAGCTAAGTTGGAGAAGCATCAACGAATCGATGAGCGTGTGGTATGCTTTGTTTGATTTAGTTGTACTTATTTAAAGGGCATTGAACCATGCTTACCATTTATTTTCTGGTCTACTTCAGGCAAAAGCACTTGCAGAGAAGAGCTTCCGAGATCGTCGTGCGCTGCAAGAACAAGCAGAAAGAAATGTAATAATCTCGGCTCTTAGTTAAAAATAAAAATATAGTCATTTCCATCAAGTAAAAGATGACTTACGATAATCTCTTTTAATGGCAGAGATTAGCTGAATCTCTTGATGCTGATGTAAAAAGGTGGTCGAGTGGAAAAGAAGGAAATTTGCGTTTGTTGCTTTCAACTCTACAATATGTGAGCAGAAACTTTATAGTGATTTTACTCCATTAAATTACTGTCATAACATAATCTTTGAAAAAATTGCTCCTCACTGTGGAATCTATTTTAAAAATTGAAAATTTGGATTTTTATGGTTGCAGATACTTGGGCCAGATAGTGGGTGGCAGCCAATTCCTCTAACAGATATCCTTGCAACGAGTGCAGTTAAGAAAGCTTATCGTAAAGCAACTCTGTGGGTTCATCCCGACAAATTACAACAACGGGGGGCAAGTATCCAGCAGAAGTACGTTTGCGAGAAGGTTTTTGATCTTCTGCAGGTTGGTTGTGTTCATATAACTGTCTCTAAGATTGGAACTTAATTCTTCCACTCCTTCCATAATTACAAAAATGAAATGGCATCTGCTTGATTTGTTAAGAGTACTACTACTATGCTTTACATCATGACTAGAGGGTTGATATAGTTGTCCTCGCTAATCAGATATTATTCTCATTAGTTATATATCATTATTTTTATGTAAAAACAATTTGGATAAATCATCGTGTCATTAAAGCTGGATTAATTAGTTGAATCAGATTATTCACTAACTGTGTTTTTTCTTCCCTAATTCCAGGCAGCTAGGAACAGATTCAACACAGAAGAGCGATAGTCAGTAAAGACCTGTATCCGTCCCTCCCAAGCTTTACTGTGCGGCTAGGAATGATTTTGTATTCATTTTTTTGACGTATCAATCAATTTATAAATGAGTTGTAAATAATGCGAGCATTAAAATAAAAATATTTACCAAGAAAGAAACTGGTAATAATCCTTGAAAGCTTCTTCAACAATTCAGAACTCTACACGGTCAAAAGGCGATTTTAATAAACAGGACCACTGAAAGCCTTGTAGATAATACTTGAAGCAGCGAAGTTCATAGGGTTTTTTTTATCCATGTGGTAGTGCTTCTATAACAAGATGGAACGCAGGCTCTATCGAGGGCTGTGCGTAGTCACAGATTCACAGGCCGAGCACATGTAGCATAATGGCATTTTGGGCGTGCATGCGATTCTCTGCTTGTGGGAAGACAATTGAGTTGGGAGCTTCAACGACTCCATTGGTCACCTCTACCCCTCTCTCTGCCGGTAAACAGTGCATGAAATACGCTTGTGGCCCAGCTAATTTCATGACTTCTTCATCCACCTGCACCAACATTGACCAGAAAATGCTTGATTTTTGTACGCACGATAAAAGCCATGTACTTGCTACAAAACCCGCACAAAAAATGTTGACGACCAAATGACCATCAATACAACTATGACAACCGTCATCATTCTTGCAAAGTATTCTTAATTCAATCGAACTTTTGCCTTATCAATGTAATATACTCGTCCGTAGAAGTACCCAGCAGCTAGGGTCAACATTGAATACCAAATCCCAGTGCATTCACATACAAAGTTAAATGTTCCAAAAGAATGGAGATAATGCATTTTTAGCGGAAGAAAATACCTGAAATCCTTGAAATGCTTGACATCGATATGCAGCCTCTTCCTTCTGTCCCATGCTGGCCCAGACATCTGAGTATATCACATCAGCTCCTTTGACGGCTTCCTTTGGATCATAACTTATCTCGATCTTGCTAATTCCTGCTTGGCGTGCTTTTTCAACTGTTTCCTGATCGGGCTCAAACCCTTTAGGACAGACACACACAAAGTGAAAAGGTACCACAGATGCCATCAACAACCACGAGTGCACGATATTATTTCCATCTCCAACATAGACAATCTGTAAGTTGCATTGTAATAATCATTAGCTTCAACAAAAGTGAATAAGGGAGATAATATATATCCTCACCTTGGTACCCTCTAACCGGCCTATATGTTCAATTATGGTGAGAGCATCCGCCATTATTTGGCAGGGGTGGTTGTAGTCAGTCAGCCCATTGACGACAGGCACAGTTGAATATTTAGCTAAATCAAGAATGTCCTGAAAAGAGGTTATTTAATCAGCTAGTTTGTAAATAAAGAAACCATTGAACAGGACGGTATGGCATCACAAGGTTGACAAACTGACATCCAAAAGTTTAAATATAAAATTGCCACCTTATATGTCATACATCCAAAAAGGTTTGGATAAGGTATTAAACTACTCAATGCAGTACTAATGAAATTCTTTTTCACAAACTATTATTTCAGAACTGATGAACACTAGGATATTCACCTTATGTGTTTACATGAACTTTAAATGTCATAAACAGGAAAAAGAGATGGCATTACATGTGGATTCATTCTACAAAATGATTTACTCTACTTATTTCATGAGTTAAAAGTATAAAAACTCACCAGCATACCTGATGAGCAAATACACGTGCCATAATAATGTCATTATAGCGACACAAAACACGAGCAACATCACGAGTTTCCTCTCGCTTCCCCATCTGGATATCATCAGGCCCTAAATATATTGCATGCCCCCCTAGCAAGAAAAACCCAGTCTCAAATGAAACCCTAGTTCTCATGGATGGTTTTGCAAAGATCATTGCCATTGACATCCCCTTAAATGGGAGAAAAGATCTATCTCCAGATTTTAACCGTGTCTTGACTTCAGCAGCACGATCTAAGATCTTCAAAATGGTGGACTTATCAAAATCACTAATGTGAAGAAAATCTTTCAGCCCAGCTTTTTCTGAGATAAAATAAATAGACGTTAGAAGCACAATTCTAAGTCAGTTCTTGGAGTTATAAAGCAATTGCTTTCATCAGGAAGATAGTAAACTATATCTTCGCGGCAAGTTCAACTAATGGTTCACGGGACACAATGATTCTTCAAGAAAGGCTAAAGCATTCTTATAGTGAGATTCCAACATTAGCATCCTTCAATTTAGAATATAAATTCTGAAGGATGGTGACTCAATCACAATCAGAAATTAAACCCTTTTGAAAGATTTTTGTAGGCGCGGAATGGAATGGGTTGGAAGAATAAAACAAAAATCCAGAAACTACGGCAAAATGGTTTCTACAAGTGCGACAATCAAAATAATCCATTAAATCAGAAATTCGCTTCTTCACATCCCTTATTAACTGCTCCTTAACACAAACTTCCATCACAAACGCTAATTCGCCGTATCTTCAAAATCATGAGATAGATAGTTATACTATGTATTTCACATTGTTTCAAATTTTGTTAATCTCCCATGCGATGATCTCTCTATACAAAAAAAAAACCACTTGCCAACTACATCAATATAACACAAAATCCAACTTCAAGTGACCTAAGCAAAAACAATTCACACATTACAACTCGTTGTATCGAGAAAAACAGAAACAAAACAAAGGAGAAATGAACCTTTCTCACTTGCGGAAATCGAAGCAGGAGAAGCAAACGAGGTCTGACATGAGATTCTCGCAGGTCGAGCGAGAGAACTTGACAGATAAGAGACATTAAGGCCCGAAAACTTGCTTGATAATTTCGCCGGCAGTCGGAGAATCTCATCGGAAGAAGTAACTTGATTGGACGGACCTGGTTTCTTTGGGCAAACAACACTGTTAGACCAAATCGCCGCCATCGCTTTTGGTGGGGAATACGAATAGCTGAAGTGAAAAGTGAAAAACTAGGAACTAGTCTTGGTCCGCACTCTGCACACTGCACTTGTATGTGGGCTGAGATTATCGGCCCATTAGTTTATTCAAGGCCCATGACTGCGCGCCTTACAAAGGCTAGAAGGAAAAATAAAGAAAATAGAGAGAAGTATTTTATTATTATTTTTTAATTTTAATTATTTATAATTAATTTTAATTATTAATCAAGATATATTATTTGAATTCTTCTTTATTTTTTTTTTAATTATTATTTAACTTGTAATTTTTAAATGAGTTGAACCTGGTCAGGCCTATCCACCTAAAGTTCGATAACTAGCTTCCACGTGTCACGTAATTTCATGCGTAAGAATGTGAAAACATGGTGATGTCTGATGTTGTTGGCTTAAGGAGCAGAAGAAGGGCAACCGTGAGGGGCCAGAATTGTTTCGTGGGGTCCACACTCTCAATTAGACGCTACCTGCCCATCCTATACTCGGGGCGCAGTGTGATAGTGAAAGGGTATTTATGGCTTTTCATATATTAAGGATAAGTGTGCGTCTGAATAGAGTAGGATTAATAATTTAATACGTAAACACTATACTCAATATCGCAAATCACTCCCACTTCAACTGTATTATAAAAGCTCACTGCATTTCTATATTCTTCCCAGAGAGAGAGAGAGAGAGAGAGAGAGAGAGATGAAGAAGCAATGGGGTTCGATTATCTTCCTTCTGCTGCTGATCCAGAGCCAGAGGACTCTATTTCAAATCGAAGCGGGAGATGGGTTTGTCAAAAGCAAAGGAGTGCAGCTTATTTTGAATGGAAGCCCTTACTATGCAAATGGCTTCAACGCCTACTGGTTAATGTACATTGCTTCAGACCCATCTCAGAGAAACAAAGTCTCTTCGGCATTTGAGCAAGCTTCAAATCATGGCCTCAACATAGGCAGGACTTGGGCTTTCAGCGATGGTGGATACAAACCTCTGCAATATTCTCCGGGCTCTTACAATGAGGAAATGTTCCAGGTTTGTTCTCGTCTCTGAACGTAAGAAAAAATGAGAATCTGATGAAAGATCTATGGATTATGGGTTATTATATGATTCTGATTCGAAATTTCTTGTTGGATTGTGAAGGGCTTGGATTTCGTGATTTCAGAAGCTGGAAAGTATGGAGTGAGATTAATATTGAGTTTAGTTAATAATTATGAGAATTTGGGTGGAAAGAAACAGTATGTGGAATGGGCAAGAAGTCAAGGCCAGTCCATTGCATCTGAAGATGATTTCTTCACCAACTCTGTGGTGAAGGAATTCTACAAAAACCACATCAAGGTACCAGCTCTCTCTCTCTCTTTATATATATATATATATATATATATATATATATAAACGTTGAAAGTAAAGGGTAGTTGCACCGGTTTACTGCGAAGGGCATAAGTGGGGCGGTGGAGAAGTTGGGTGATTTGGTTGTTCATGGAGAATAGGTATTCTTAGTAGTGCATACCACCAAGTAAATGAGAAGATGTTATTTCCTATGTGAAGGAATTTCTTCATTTTTCTTGGTTCAATAAATGGGAAAAAGAATAGCTTTTGTTAAGCAAAAGTAGATAGGTTTTAAGAGATCAATTTTCTGTAATTATATGCTTTTGCTGTCCCACAGGCCGTTCTCACCAGAACCAACAGCCTAACCGGAGTGTCTTACAAAGAGGAGCCCACCATTATGGCCTGGGAACTTATCAACGAGCCAAGGTGTCCCTCTGACCCATCAGGAAAAACTGTTCAGGTTTCCATCCCTCTCCCACTCCTAAAATGAAAAGCTAAGACTTCTAGAACAGTAGAGTTAGTTTTGTGACGACAGAGTAAATAGTCGATTTCTCTTTGTTCTGGGTTGAAAACCAGGCTTGGATTAAAGAGATGGCTTCATACTTGAAATCCATTGATGGGAATCACCTGTTAGAGGCTGGTCTTGAAGGATTCTATGGGCAATCAAAGTCACAAGGAAACTCAAACTTTCAGGTTGGAACAGATTTCATTGCCAACAACCAGATTCCTGAGATTGACTTTTCCACAGTTCATTCGTATCCAGATCAATGGTAACAAAACCATAAAAAAAATAAAATTCCATTCCTGCTGATTTCAAATCAACTCTCAAACACTTACTTTTTGATCATCCGGCACTGATGCAGGTTAATTGGATCAAACGAGGTATCCCAGCTCGTATTCCTGAACAATTGGCTCGATGATCACATCCGAGATGCGCAGAACATACTGCAAAAGCCAGTTCTTTTTTCTGAATTTGGAAAATCGACAAAAGACTCAGGATACGCTGCAGGGCAGAGGGATAAGTTGTTCGATACAGTATATACTGCAATATATGCATCGGCAAGCAGTGGAGGGGCTGCGACAGGGGGATTATTCTGGCAGCTTTTATCTGAAGGAATGGACTCGTTTAGAGATGGGTACGAAGTGATTCTTAGTGAAAGCTCTTCCACCGCTGAACTAATTTCTCAGCAGTCTCAAAAGCTCGGCCGCATTATAAAGAAGTAAGCAAGATTGCGATCAGCAATGGAGGCAAATAAGCTTTTAAGAAGATAAACTTTCACCCACTGGAGAATAGTTCATACAAGAATGGATCAGTGAAAGCTTTTACACTTATTCTACGCCCTATAGCAAATAAATAAAGGAATTACAGCCATGTTTATTGAATACTACAAGTGGGTATGCTTACATAAATAGAAGAATTTGCAATTTACAGAATTAGTCGTGTTAAACTGGATTTCAACCTATTTCATATGATTTTGCTTGATCTTATATTATATGACTGTTCCATCTTTTACAGTGGCATGCTTCAGTATGACTGTAATACCAGACCTAATGTAAAATCCATCGTTCGGTCGCTCGGCTTCTTGAACCCCCTGAAAATATTGCATTTCGGTCATCAAAATGAGTAACAATGAACTCATGTTTGGATTCGAGAAAATGAGAATGTAAGAAAAAGAATGCGGGAAAACTCGTCGTATTCTCATCCACCAAACTCTAGCCCCTAAAGACTATGCTTTGAAAAAAAACTTACATCCTCGTTGGCAATGATTACGTTTCTTCCGATCTTGGCGTTCTTGTCGATTATGCAATTCCTGCAAAGATTTTTGGTAAGAATTAGCTAATGTGAGTAAATATACAATGTAAATGTGAATTGGAAGAGAGGGAAAAGGCAATCTCCACTTGAGTCCACCTGATTTTGGTATTCTCTCCTACGCCAATGGGAACATTCCCTTCGGCCAGCGCAGAAGCAATCTCTGATTCTGTTTGGTAGAAGTCGGCACCCATCATCATAGTATCCTGTAAAACCAAATTTCAAGCAGGTTAATTAATCATGCTGACCCATAGAAATGGCATTCCAAGTTTCAGGTGGTCGGATCATAATCCGGCAGCTTTGCAACTTTGAGAAAAGTCAGAGGGCTTCCAAAACCCACTTCAGTGACAAACTCAAGCAGAGTATGCAGAAATCACACAACTCATGAAATCCTAATATAATGCTAGGTGATTCTAACAATCTATAAAGAGTTTAACATATTTGCATTCAAGTTAAGGACACTTGCGACCCCAAAGTGCCGAGTTTAATCAATCACAAAATCAGGTTCCAATATCCTAACTTGAGTGTAGCTATGGTATTTGAAAAAAAGAAAAGAAAAGAAAATGTATACCTTAAGCTCCACACCATACTCCAAACGTGAGCGCACACCGACAATAGAGTGCTCGACACTACATTCTCGCAAAAAGCAACCATGCGAAATTATAGCGTCTACAATCTGTAAGAATAGCTCGAGTTGTGAGATACAAGCTGAAGCACCATCACTTGCGACAAAAACCGATACAACCATAAATTACCCTGCACTGTTCGACTTTGGTGGGTGGTAAAAATCTTGGAGATGTGTAGAAAGGAGTCTTCGGATCATAAAATTGAAACTTCGGGGGCTGCACGAGAAAAACATATATTTCCAACAAATTAACACAAAACATATTTCCAGTTCTTAGATTATCCCAATGGCAATAAAAACAAAAGCATTATTTGTGTTAAGAGCTTTGACCGACCTGTTCTGTCAGGGCCAAGTTTGCATCAAAAAATGATTTTATGGTCCCAATATCCTCCCAGTAGTCATTGAACAAATAAGCCTGAAAATGCAGACGTGCCCGACAGGGAAGAATGTTATAGCTTAGCAGATAGAAAAATGGAATATGTATAATGCTAAGAAAGTCATGCCATACTCGAACGTTGTGCTCCCTCACGGCTGATGGGATGATCTCAGAGCCAAAGTCATAGCATGAAGGGTAACTCCACCTCAAAAGCTTAAGAAGAACATCGGTTCGAAACACGTAGACTCCCATGGACACAATGTAAGGATATTTTGTAGCATCTTGCTCTGATAGTCCAAGAAGAGTAGTGTCCACTGACTGTAAGTTCAAATTAAAGAGATAGCTGTGGTTAATTTCTGAAAAGCCTCCGATAGAAGATTAGCAGTTACATAAAGAAACATAAAAGTAGTTGAATAAGGGAGTTAGAAATAGGAAGGGAGAGACACTAGACTCTAGCTGTAATAATTCCATGATCTTCAATAAAAGGAGGTAATTTTCAAAGAATTGTCGGATTTAAGGTAGGAATCGTCCTAACGGTTTCTTTTAATCAACATGGTTCTTATGCAAAACAGAAAGAGGGAAAAGACAAAGGTGAAACTAGACAATTGGGTAAAGTTATCCACCATTGATTTCAAGTCAGGCCCTTTTGGTTTCTCAGCAAATTGAATCACACGCCCTGTGTTGTCGATTTTCATTAGTCCATAGTCAGATGCCCGGCTGCAAGAAGGCGAACAATTAGCTTCAAATCATTTATCAAGATAGGCATTTTCAGTATAAACAAGAGAGAAAACATGTTACCTCGTACATACCTATCGTCCATGGGAACACATGAAACTGTAATATCAGCATTTGAGTCGATATGTTTCTGTAATGGATGCGATCAAAAAGAACTTTTATGGCAATTCTCAGGCAAGCACACAAAAATTCATGAAAGAAATAAACTAAAAAATCCACCTGCACAAACTCCATGTAGTCCATCCTGTATAGATGATCTCCAGATAGTATCAATATATGCTCAACATTTTTATTCTTAGCATCCTGCCCAAATTGTACATACTCATTTTTGGATATTTCACTCTACGACGCTCGTAGTGATTAAAAAATTTTAACCACTGACCTCGAAAACCCATATAAATTGCCTTACTGCATCAGCAGTCCCCTGGAACCACCTCTTTCCGGCTTCTCCCGATGTCTGAGTGGCGGCCAATACCTGTTTTCCAAATGTGGAAAGTGGAATTATAAGCCGATTTCTCTTCAACAATTCAACTTCTAACTCAGTAGACTAATTGGAAATTTTAGATACCATACCTCCACAAATCCATCTCCGAAATTCATGCCATTTCCAAAATTATACGTGCGAGCAAGGTGCCGATTGAGAGAAAAAGAGTTAAATTGTGTTAAAATGAATATCTTTTTTATGCCACTATTGATGCAATTACTCATCGGCACATCGATTAGCCTGTAGCAACCACCAATTGGTACCTGCAAAAGAATCATAATTATCACAGAACATGAAGATCCATTTACACAACTTCATGGAATTAGAAAGCAATAAAGTATGCGAGTATATACAACTAAATAAAATCTTACTGCTTGATATTCCTAGTACAGAAGTTCTCAATTATTATTTCAAGAAAATAATGTAGGATGAAAAACCAAGAACTTGAAACGAGTCTTGGAAACTTACAGCTGGTTTAGCCCTCTTGCTGGTAAGAGGAAACAGGTGAGTCCCAGCTCCTCCACCCAATATAATTGAAGCTACTTTTTTTGGGTCAGCTTTTGGTGTCTCAAACAGAGGATCGTGGAGAATCTGGAAGACAACTACAGATTAAAATTCAAATTCATTAATATTCAAAACCGAAGAAAACAGCAATAAAGTCACTAACCAAATTCTCGTTATTGATATCAGAGGTAAGAACAGAGAAGGCGAAGCCGGGCTTAATGTTTCTAACCCGGATTTCAGTAGGAGGATTCCTCCATGATTGAATACTGAAATCCCTTCCCTTTAGACTTCCCCTGATATTCTCACCCCAAAATCCTGAACCTCGAATCCTCGAACCGACCTTATTTACTCTCGCTGGGTGGACATTAGATTTGATAGTCGCACAGCAAGAATCCATGGCCCAACGAAATCACAATATAGGACGCCTTTTCAAGCCATTCTGGTCCCAAAAAAGGATTAAAACCAATCAAATCGCTGTTTTTTATATAATAAAAAGCAATGCAGCGTCTCTGATCATCCAAATCAACTCCATAAATATACGAAGAAACTCAAAAGATCAAAACAAAGACAAATATTCAAATACCTTCGCTCAGAAACGAGGAATGAAAGAAACGCAGAAGCCTAAACATCGATATTTCAATAATCGACTGAACTAATGTCAAGATATTTATGTGAACAAAATGTGGTTGTGCGAGAACGTGATCAAAGAGCTTTTACTGATAGTTGAAAAGGGTAGGAAGGTGGGAGAGATTTTGAATGGAGAAGTGGAAGATCTTTGACGAGGGCAGTTGATTGGAAATGGCTTGTGAGCCGTCACGAAAAACCTCGCGTTCTGGGTTTTTAAATATTCCACCGAAGAAAATAAGAAAGGGGTCACTCAGATCCTCTTAACCAAACTTGTGTCCGGCGCTAAGAAGAAGAGTTCATTCTCAATTCACCAAAACTCCTCTCTCTCACTCTCTCTCTGAATTCTGAGTCTTTGAGGTAATCGAGTGGCATTAAATATCTGAAAGAATTGCTACAGAGAGGCTTCGTGGAACGAACGGTTGATAGGTGAATAGTCCCCAACATGATTAGAAGAGGACGCCACAGGTGGATCTATGTCTCTGTCAACAAGCTGTGATCTCTCCCCAGTAATTTCAGACTTATTCCTACTCTTTTTTGCCTTTTTTTGGGTTAATAATGTTTTTCCTTTTTTAATCTTAGATTTCTTGTCGTTAATTTTCAGTTTGACCAAGAGTTTTCTTGTCTGAAATTACTTAAATAAAGAATATCTAACTCTAACTTTTGATTTAAATAATTATAATAAAAGAAGAAGAAGAAGAAGAAGACACGTCGAGTTAGTGGAGGAAGGTGGTGAAAAAAAGGAAGAACTCGTGACAGAGAGATCTACTCTTGATTTGATGGCTACCACAAAGTGACAAATGCATGGGGATGAAGTATGAACCTTTTGTTCGTCTTATTTTAATTAATTTCAGCCCAATGAACAGTCAAGCGATTTACAGACTTAGTTGTTTCCGACCCACAAATTCTTCTGATGCGACTAAGAAAAAGAAGAGGAGGAGAAGAGCGTAAGCTGGCGTAGAGTTAGTGGTTTAGCCATTGGATTAAAGGGTAGCCATTGATGAGTTTTTAGAGTGGGTGGTTTGGACGATGAACACTGTTAGATATTCCAATTTCTAAGTCATACCGAGTAAACCCAACAACGAATAGAATCATGCAACTTTCATGCTAGCGAAAGGTTAAGCAGACATAATTGTACGAAGTTGGAAAACTTGGACGCAGCCATCTCCATAGATTTAGTTGCTTTCTCCCCCTTAGGTCTTATATAAATCACTACCTATACCTGATTTGAAGAACTCACACCCAACACTAAAACCAATGGCCCGACTACCCTCCTGCACGCCATTTTATGCTCTTCTCCTCATCTTCCTCCTCGTTAATGCTTCAGCTGGTTTGTTTCTTTTATGGCTTCTCCTCTTTCATCTTTCTTCTTTCTTCCTTTGTTTTTATGTGTAAGCTTTTGTTGCAGAGACGGAAATGGTGGGAAAAGTGTGTGAGAGAGAAAGCCATTTTATTACTGGAGTGTGTGCTGAAGGAGAAGAATGCAGGAGCCATTGCATCAAACACGAAGGTGCTGTTGACGGAGCTCGACGTGGCTCCATTTGCTATTGTCACTTTAACTGCTAACTGGCCGGTTCATTATAAGCAATGATCCATCGTGGGTGTCCCTGAGATGAGATTTACCAATAATATTCTCAATCAGTTTGTGTTAAATAAGCCATCTTTATGGCAATTCTAAATAATACAATGTTAGTTCTCTCTCTCTCTCTCTCTCTCTCTCTCTCTCATAAACGACCAAAATATTAAAATTCAAAGACTAAAAATCTATGCCATAGAATATAATTACATAATGCGGATGATCTGTCTGCCAAATCCTTGTAGCCACATAAATCGGAAGAACACAACAGAAAATCTTAATATGACTTAGTTGATGGACGTTGTTTTGGTATGGTTTATAGTTACCGTCCACTTTGCCACTCATTTTCTTTCTAAAAACTTCTTAATGAAAGAAATTTTGTTAGAGAAAAATTGAAGAAAATACAGAGATCTCCTAACCCACACATCTCGTTCAAAAAATATACGTAATTGTATTGAGATTGTTAAGGTTTGAAAGATAATTTCTTGAAGGACAATGGTTGTCCCTGTTTTAATATCAATGGCTAGAGGTAATTTAAAAAATTCTTCAAATTGATCTAAATGCTTTTGATTTTGACTATAAAAACATGTTTACATCGTTTAAGTTAATTTAACATTTTGTATCAAAGCAGTATAACCTCTATTTTGACGTGTTTGAAATCAAAGTTTTGAAAATTTTTTGATTTTTAATTATTACATTTTAAGAATTTTCTAAGTGTTTTATTGTTACAAATCATCAATAAATTTTGTTATGAAAGTTTTCTAATAAAAATTGTTGATTTTGGTATTCAAAATGATAAGAAATCGTCGGGTTTCAAAGCGAGTCGCATTCGGGTCAAACCGGATCAAACAGACTCAGCTGGAGATTAAAGACAACTCTTCCAACATGTAGTTTTTTGTAGTTCTGACACTACATGTCGTTTTTTGTGAAAAATTAACCAAAGCCAAAGGAAAGAGTCGAACTAGACCCTTGCACAAGCATAGTGAGTGAATTGCCACTTTGCCTAATTTGTTTATGTCAAATATTTGAATTCATTAAATATATATCTTTTGTTTGTCTTTTAATTGATAAAATTTGCCTACGTTGGGATTAAAGCACAAGACCTATTAGGATCTATAGAGAGAGGGTTACCACGCGACTGCTAGTTTTCTTTGTTAATTCATGTTTCGTTAATATAAATTTCATTAATTACAGTAAGTGCAGAATAAAATGTATTTTGCTGTTTAATTCATGTATCTAATTTGTTGAACTAAGTGCCTAAAATATTCTGCTGTAATTAATTTGTCAATTAAATAGAATATCAATTAATTTTATGCATGTATATTTATTACCTATTGAAATTTAAGTGAATTAAATATCATGTGATTTATGTGATTTTATTTAATTAAAGAATAACCACAATATCCTTAATTACACAAAATTTTATAATAAGTGTTAAAAATCACGTTGTGACATTTATTGTAATTAATCTTGTATATATAATAAATTTTATCATACAGGAATTTTATTATATTTACATGATTAATTATGATGAAATATCAAATTATATTCCTTAATTTACCTATAGGAATAAAGAAAAAAGAACATAATTTGATAATTTTATTATTATTTTGTTGAAAATGAATCTTATTGAGTTTGAGTTTTAGCCCACATGTAAGTTTTATGCCACTATATTTATTATTATAGTATGATTTACATTGATAAAGCATGACATATAGTTTCTGTCTTAATTAAGAAGCATGAAATTTAATTTTTGCAGCTATATAATCTTTGAGTTATTATGATATTAAGTGTGATATTTCATTTTGGGGTGTATGAATATTGATTATGTTATACGAAAAGATAAACCAATTATTACTCTGACCATCACTCCTGATGAGCTTGCTCTTTACAAACATTGAGAATGTTCAAATCACTTTAGTGTGATATGAACTTTAGTGTGATGTTCATAAATACCAAGATCGTTTCTTGTATTCGTGGTTCTTGTCGATCGACATAATGATGTCATGGCATTACTGAAGGCTATTGATGAGCAATATGAGACTTCAGATAAAATACTTGTTAGTACCCTCATTATGAAATTTTCATCCTTAAGGCTCACTTCAGTGACAAGTGTATGTGAGCATATCATGCAAAATGAGAGGCATTACAGTTTAACTTAAGACACTTGAGGTTGATATGTCTGATTCCTGGTGCATTATAGTCTGAACACTCTTCCACAACCATATGCTTCTATTAAGATCTCTTATAACACACATAAGAATAAATGGTCGATTAATGAATTATTGGCCATGTGTGTTCACTAGGAAGGAAACTTGATAATGGAGAGGGGTGATAGTGCATGTACGTTGACACATGAAAAGAAGCAAAATCAAGCCAAAAATAAAAATAAAGGGAAATATAAAATACCGATCCAAGGTGGTGAAATCAGGAAAAAAAATCAAGTGTTTGTTCTATGACAAGAAGAGACACATGAGGAAATATTGCACCAAATTTAAGTTATGACTTGAAAAGAAAGGTATATCAATTTCAATTGTTTGTTATGAATCTAATATGGTTCAACTCTATTAGAAATCATACATTCAGATATTTATAGTCCGGTTATAGACTCAAATAGTCTAAACTATTTCAACTCCCTTATTGATGATTACTCACGATACATGTAACTCTATTTACTTTAGGATAAAAATAAAGCATTGGATACCTTTAAGGTTTTCAAGGCAGAAGCAAAGAAACAATGTGGTAAAAAAATTAAGATCGTGGAGACTAATAGAGGTGGAGAATATTACGGTAGATATATTGAGAATGGACAAACATCTAGTTTTCTTCAAATACATGTAAGTGTTGCTCAATACACCGTGTATGGTTCTCCGAATCAAAATGGTGTGGCAAAAAGAAGAAATCGAGCATTATTGGACATGGTTAGGAGAATGTAGCAACTCTAAACTTTGAGATTTCTTGTGGCTTGATGCACTTAACACGACAATATATATATTAAGTCGAGTTCCAACTAAGGTTGTCAAAAAGACGTCATTTGAGTTATGGAAAGGTTGGAAACCGAGTTTGAGACATACACGCATTTGGAGATGCTGAAGTCAGAATTTATAATCCACAAGAAAATAAACTAGACACAAGGACCATTAGTAGCTATTTCATTGGATATGCTGAAATATTAGGCATATTTAATGACAATTAGGCATTTTAAGTTTGTCTCAAGAAACATATACCAATAAAGTTTTAGAGAGATTTCAGATGAAAGATTGTTCACCTAGCATGTGGGCTTAATTGTCATTAGGTTGTTTGTTTTGATAATAACGAATTTATTTGATTAATTAAGTTGTTTATTGTATACTTGTTTGAATTAATATATACGTTATATTCTTTATTGGAAATATCCTTAATACAAATATTATTGTTATCTAAAGTGTTTACCTAAGTCCATGTTGCTTATAGTATGATTATTGGCACTTAGAGAATTCAAAAGGAACAAAAACGGACAAATAGGTCGACTAAACAGAGCAACATGTCAACCAAAAGTGGAAATAGTCGATTGGAGGATCGACTACAAAAATTTAGGGGTGTTCAAAACCGAACTGAAACTGGTGAGTCAAACCGAAACCGATCAATTCAGTTCGGTTCAGATCGATTTTTGAACACCCCAGAACCGATCTTCCGTTGTATTTTGTAGGAACCGAAGTTATGGGTTCGGTTGTCAGTTTGGCTTATTCAAAACAGACACTAACCAAACCAAACCGATAAATTTACAATTTATATTAAAAAAACTCAATTTGCGTTTTAGTTTAGGGCTAATATTAAGTAATTATTTCATAAATTGTTATTTGTTCAAAAATAAGTCTCAAAATTGTCTAAAAGTGAAATTATTTGATTGATATCTAAATAATAACTGAATTATTTATTAATTAGCTCTGAAATTGTACTAATTAGTAATTAAATTATTATCTAATTATTAATAGAATTATTGAATTATACTAATTAATGATTCCATTAATAGATTATACTAAAAATATATTAATGAATTATACTAACAAATTATTAAATAGGTTGATTATTACTAATTATTTAATTGAATTAATTAGTGATTGAATTTATATTTTTTCCATCAAAGTAAATATTTATTTTGATTTTTAATTATGCTGTTAAATTTATATTGGTAAAAATTAAATTTATATCTATACATAAATATAAAAAAAATGTATTATTTTATATAATGAGAAGAACCGAAACTGAACCGAAAATTTTAGTTCGGTTTTGATTCTTAAGTAGTTCGGTATCGGTATCGGTACCGGTTCGTTTTTTTACAAACTGAAAAAAGTTGGTTTGGTTTCAGTTTGATCATAAAATCAAACTAAACCGACTTTTACACATCTCTAGCAAAAATGGTAGAGAGCTCCAAAAAATGAAAAAACAGTGGGAGCGGTCGACCTATGCTACACAAGCTGTAACGCCCCGTTAATTTTAAAACATTTGTATTGTTTTGAAAATACGTCATATAAAAATTTTTCGCTTTATTTATCTAATATTTGAAATCCATTTTTTTTAAAGAAATGAAATCAGAGTAAGCATTTGCAAAATAATAATAAGATTTCAAAATATAGTTTCAATGTGTTCTCAACAAGAGTTCCAAGTCCCCATTACAATATTTAAAATACTCAAAACACTACTAGTAGGAAATTACCAAAATACCTTTTTTTTTTCAAAACACCTATATTTTCCAAAATATGTGAGCCGCACCCATCAGGTCAAACAGGTTGATAACACGAGGGGTCATCTTGGAACGCCTCCTCCTCCACTAGTACAAATTCTTTATTATAATAATCACCTACATTGCAGGGAAAACAATGAGCCTAATGCCCAGCAAGAATCATAATATAAATGCAATGCATATGATGCATGTTCACGCGATGCATTACAAAAGAGATCCATATCTCATCTGTTAATTTGGGGCGATGGGTAAGTCAATTGAACTCGTGGCTTAACCTGTGTTTCTGACTAGGAACCACGCCAATCGGGGTGTCACCACAAGCCATACCCAGTCGTTTTGTTGAAGAAATTGGGGATTTCAGTACAAGAGAATTGAGAATCTTAAGACTTCTGTGGCTTAACCGTACCTCACGCTCCCTAATTGGGAGTAGGCACTCCAATAGGCGTGTCACCACGACAACCATTCCCAATCCTCTCGAACCCCCACATGTCTATTTACGTATATTAGGATGACATACAACATGCGAACAGTTTCATAAATCCTAGGGTGATACGTGAATACCATAAAGTAAATCATAGAAAGTAACATACAATGGAAGCATAACCAATTTAATTAAGTACAATTGAAACCAGAAACTCAATTTAAGGTAACTATGTGAATTTATCAAATTCCCAGATTTCAGACAAACAATTGAATTGTTCATTGACGATGCGAACAAGAATAACATGTCCTAATCTAACCAGATATAGGGTTCAGTTTCAAATCTATCCAACTATCCTTCATAACATTTCTCAAGATTCAATTTAAGCCAATTGACACTATAAATGTATGTTAAACTTGATGATAATCATAATGAACATAAGGACAGCTTCCTATACTTAGCAGTGTATATCTCCTAGCAATGAATAACATGCAGTCTTCTATATAAAGAATTTAACTTGTTGCAGGGACTATATCTCAATAATAGGACTCGATTTCCATGTTTCCCAATTTCTCACAAGAGTTTAAACATACTCCCCAATATGTAGAACATTATGTTGACAGTATAGCTCAGTTCCATGTTGTACAATATCCATGATAGTTTAACCCTTATGGTAGCAGTCCTATTCAAATCCAAACATCATGATATTCAGTTTAACATTTCTCACTACCCACTTTTGATAATAACAAAACATAGATAGCAACAAGGGGATGACATTCTCTATGGCTAATTCAACTCAATCCAGTAAATCAACAGAAATTTAGCAAATTGAAGCAATTCCACTAATCTAAAACAATTTCAACCCTTTCAGACCAAACATTCAAGGTATATTAAATCACACAAATCCATAATGTAGGTCCATTCCTTTGGCCAAAGCAATATTCCAATTCTTACCTTGGTTCTCCAATAACTTAACAATATCACAACAGCCCAGACAACTAATAAGGGAAGGTTTTTCCAACTGTTTACACCTTCACACGTTTCCCAAGCTGACACAACATTAGAGATTAACCCAATACTTAGAACCAACTTGCCCCAAAACATTGAAGATTCATAACTAAATTTCCAATCAATCCTTACCTCTTCGTTACTTCACTGGTGGATGGCAACTTTCCTTACATAGCAATACTCAAATGTCACTCCACAACTCACCACACTTCACTTAACTCACAATTCACTTCACACTCATAACACAATACTTCACCCACGTTTTCCAGAGAAGGGCACAGAGGAGAAGACATATTTAATATGGAAAACAGAGAGAGAGAGAGAGAGAGAGAGAGAGAGAGAGAGAGAGAGAGAGAGAGAGAGAGAGAACTGAACTTCAGCAGAGGATGAGCTGCAACTCTGCACTGATGAAGTAAGCATCCAGGATATCATCACACACCTCAATGGAGAGTGGCCCAATGATGAAACGCCATGTGGAAAGCCTTCCACACCTATGGGAGAAAGGCTGGACGTTGCAGAGTAGTCTGAGGAGAGAGAGTTCATCGTGTAAGTCAAGAAATCGGAAGAGAGAGAAGGGAGACTTAAATAGATTTTCGCAAATTTCTGACTTTTCGGACGTTATGAGGCGTCCGTGCTAGATTTCGGACGCAATCCATGCATCCGAAAACCCAATAAATTCAATACAGATTTGTTTCAACGACATCCGTGCCCGTTTTCAGACGAGACAGAGGCATCCGAAATCTCCCAGAAAATTATACAGATTCAATTCAACGCTGTCCGCGCCGTCCGGACTCTATTTCGGACCTTGTCCAAAAACCCTCAAATGCACATTTTAACACTTAGATCAATTTCCATAATTATCCCAATATTTTTCAGCAAGAGTTAATGCATATCACCACTCAACACGATACGACATACATTCATATTAATTTTTCCCCAATTTAATACATCATTAATACATCATCAAAATGACGAAAATATTTTGGGGTATTACACAAGCGGTCAATCGATCCCACTGTAATTTAAATGTAGAGTGAAAAATACAGTGTAGCAATCGATCGCATACTGTTCATCCAGTCGACTGCTCGCAGTGCAAATTCAACGGCTCTTTTCCAACAGCTAAAAGCGCGATGATAACATCTAATGGTCGAGAAGCGGTCAACCAGATTAGAGGGTGGTCGATCGGTAGAGCTATTTTATAAATAGAGGCATTCTGAAATTACAAAATACAGCAATCAAACGAAGAGAGAGCCACTCCAAAGCGTCTATAACTCTTCTACTCTATCTCTCTCTATATTTGAGTGCCCAAACCTATCTCTCTCATTCCGAAACTTGAGATTCTATCTTTGAGAGATTAGACATATTTTGTAATCTTTCTATTCTTGTACGCATTCCGCAACATATAGGGCAACACCCAGCAATAGTCAAATGCTAGATTTGATGCCCATGAAGATCAATCCAAAGGGTAACGCCCTGAGAAGAGTCTTTAAAGGTTTGGTTGACACCCGTGAAATCAATAATCACTAACTGGGAGGTTAGGTGATTAAGAATCTCTAAGTCGAAAGCATGAAGCGCAGACGTAGGCGGGATTTGTCGAACCGCATGAACATATCGGTGTCACTTTCTTTATCCCTGCTCTTTATATTTATGCATTGTTTGATTTTATATTTTTGATAAATCATTTAGAGATAGATTAATTAATATCGCACGAAAAAGTTAGCACGCCTAATTTCCCCTCTATATAGGCGAGAGCGTGCACGGATCCTAGCATAATATTGCTCCAATTGTGAAAGATGATAGGTTCCATGAGAACTAGTGCCCGAAGAACAACTTTGAGAGCGAGCAAATGAAGAACATTCTATATGCTTCGGTTGTTGGAAGTTTGATATATACTTAGGTTTGTACAAGACCTGACATTGCATTTATTGTTGGATGTTATGAATATATCTGTAACATCCTGGTTTTTCTTTCTTTTTGAAAATTACGTGAAATTTAAAACTTTTCTTTTATAAAATGATAGTAAAACTTTTCTTTTAAAACCGAGTGTTAAATTTATTACTTAATATCCTTTTCCAATTTATTGCATTAAGAAATAATAATCATTTAAAACAACGGAATTACTTTCATTTATAAATTTTTTTTTTCTTGAAACATAGCGAAAGTATTAATAAAAACAATTATTAAACTTAAACTGCATTTATCAAACTTGATATGTTTACTTTATTATTTACAAAACCATTTACTCTTTAGCGCAGCCAGCCACAAGATCCGCGTATGTAAATCCTTCATCAATTGCTCCTTATATTGTTTGTCTGTATTCAAGCATATACATACATCGCAAGACAATAAACTAATGAGTCTAACGCTCAGTAAGTGATAAGAATAAAAATCGTACAATGCACATGCTATGCTCTTTTCAAAACCATATGCGTTTCCATTTTTCGTTTTCTATTTTCCGTCTTCGTTTACATTTTAGTCTATCTCGGTCTTTGTCCAGGGACTTAAGTTTATCAGTCTATCCCAGTCTTTGTCCAGGGATTTCGCAACTGGTATGGTAGCAATGATTTGCTTCAAAAGCTTAGCTAGTGGACAATGACTTTCTCTGAAAGCCCACTAGCGACTGTTTCCAAGGATGTCCAAAGACTTAAACGGTCTCACGCATACCATTTGCCTCGTATCAAGTCTTTTACATTTATTCTGTTTCAGTCAATGGATCAATGGATAATCCTACAACCCAAATGATGGTCATTCACTACGGGTGATCAGCCTTCCACGAATACCGTACACTTAGTATGTGTGAGCATCCATTAAACCACCTTTTAAAAACTATGCAAGAGAAACAATTTTTCTATCATTTTAAAAACCATGATGCATGATGTTTTTGAATGCATACAGCCTACATATCATTAAAATCTCTACATATGCTCATCTAATAAACAAATCATTAAAAGAATCTAATTCTAATAAACACTCAGCAAACAACAATTGAATTTGCGAACAAGCTCAATATTTAGCTATCTTATTAAAGTAGTAAACAACCTAATATTCTAGGAAAACTATAAACAGTCAGTATACAAGTCTTAACTCTTACGATGTAGGGTCCAAAGACCAAAACACATGCATATCACTTACCTTTGGTCCTTAGTGTATTTAGCTCTTTATCTTTTTCCCATTTAATACCTTTAAAATAATTATCGTTTAGTTATTAATATATTTATTTATTATAAACCCCAACTTTGAGACCGTTAATTCATTATTTATTAATTACCATTTATCGTATTTCTTGTTTATTACTAATTATAGTATTTCTTGTTTATTATTAATTACTACTTATCGTATTCCTTTTTTATTATTAATTACTATTTACCGTATTCCTTGTTTATTATTAATTACCATTTAACTGATTTTTATTTATTTATCTTTCTTAATTTTATGGTTACTAAAAGCATATACTTAACTTATACATTTTTCCTTTTTATTTACTTATCTAATTTATACATTTTTTATAGTATAACTACGTCCAGTAATTCTACCCCTAATTATTATAACCTAAACATAATAGTTAAATCCGTAATTATAACCAATTGATAATTATCTAAATGTCATTTCCCATTAATACAGTATTAGAACGTGGATAGTATTGATCATAAAAATTTCCATGAAATAATGCCTTAAGCAAACTCCTTAAACAGAATATTATTTCCAAGTAAGTTCTCAAGAAAGACTAGAGGGTCACAACAATCCACATTAAACACCACTCTCCTTAAACAGAACTTACTTACACAGTATAATTACACCACTAACAATATTTCTTAACTAATAATAGCGTGATAATAATAATAGTCCAATAATAATAATAATAGAACAAACATTTATCAACTAATTATCAACTAATCATTGACTAATTTTAAGAATAGAAACGTTACCAAAAATCCTAGAGCGTCCGCGTAATTCCTTCTCGTCAAAAATCCCGCTTATTACCAGAGTAACGAATTCACTCTCAAACTACACAGCCCAAAATCCTCACAACTTTACTCCAATTTTTCTTCAAACTCTCCTCACTTCTCCCTCTTTTTCTCACTTCCTTTCTCTCTCAAATACCCCCTCTTCACTCCTTCAATTTGTGAATTCCTCTTCACAATCTTGACTATTTATAGAGGATACTCACTCCATCAAAATGCTGCCATCTGCCAACCAGCAAGGGAAAATAACGTAAGGTTGGCACAATTAGATACTTCACTAAAGTTAGGCCGATTTCTAACAATTTCCCACAAATTCCAGTTAGTCTGATCGCATACCATGCGATCGGAACATCACCATCGACCGAAATAACGCGTAAATCACGCGACCAAACTAACGTGACTGTGGCAACATCCCTTCAATTAACAGAACGCCGTCATTTTCTATTTGTTCTTTTATTCTAAATTCCATTTCATTTCATTTATTTATTTAATTAATTATAATATATATCTATATACTCCAATATACGTATCGTAAATTAATCGACCTAATTTCTATTCTCGATTTATTCTGAATATTTCTTGATAATAATTACCTGTCTAATTTAATTTATCCGATTCAATTTCCAAATTAATTCTCCATTAAATAAACCCTTAATAAATTCTTAACCAAATATTCTACTTAACTAATTCTAATAATTTTCTTTCATTAGATCATCAATAATTATCTAAATATTTATTATAAATAATATCCCGATAATCTAAATTGTCCGAATAAACTAATATCCAGATTTTCTTCCAATTAATTTCTTTTATCCTTACTTAATTTCTATTATGGAAAATTGAGATATTATAATATTAGAGTAATCTAGATAAGAACCACTGGAATGCTGCAAAGAAAGTGTTCTGGTATCTTTAAGGAACCAAAGACTACATGCTTATGTATAGATAGATTGATAGCCTGGATGTGATTGGCTACTCTGATTTAGACTTTCCTGGTTGTGTTGATTTACATAAATCAACATCTGGATATATTTTTATGTTTGACAGTGAAGCTCTATCTTGAAGAAGTGCAAAAAAAAAAACTTGATTGCTACATCCACTATGGAGACTAAGTTCGTTTAATGTTTTAAGGCTACTTCACATGGTATAAAAATGAAAAGTTTTATTTCAGGGCTTAGAATTGTGGATTCAATTTCTAGGTCATTGAAGATATATTGTGACAATTCAGCTGCAGTTTGTATGACTAGAAAAAAAAAAACAAAAGTGGTAATTGAAGTAAGCACATCGACATTAAATATTTAGCTATAAGGGAACATGTTAAGAATGATACAATAGTCATCAAACACACTGGCATTGAATTGATGATAGCCGATCCTTTGACTAAAAGAATGTCACTGTTGCATTTTCAAGATCATGTAGAAAGAATGAGACATGGTTCCTCTATGTAATTTTTCGTTATAAGAATGAATGTTGATGTAACTCTTCTTATGATATTTCTCATATTCATATTTATTGTATATACATTTAGTTTGAGAAATATATTTAAGTATTAAACCTAGAATAAACATAAGGTATATTCATTTAGATTATGGGCAATTAAGAAGGAACATAATGCATAGTGATACATAGAAGATAATACTCAAATTTATTATAAGGACATATTGCCATGATTCGTGTGTTGTGATTTCTTACTACATAAATAATGAAAAACTTAAACCAAGTCAGAGAATATTAGCAGTTCATTTTTTATCTAGTTTTCTTTATGTTTTAGTTTAGTTTACTAAAATATTTTCAAAATATTAATCTTTGTAAATTTTTATTCTACTTCATTTTTATACTAAAATCACAATAATTGAAACAATACTACCGCAAAGACGATTCCGTCAAATTCTGACATCACCTTCTCATCATCAAAAACAATTCTTATGTTTTCTTCCAAGCATCTTCTGTAATACCCCGATAATTTTTTCCCCGTATACGCAATGTAATCAAATTGTGGGATAATTGGTATATTACATTGCGTATCGATACATGTTAAATTGTGTAATTCGAGAATTCGGACGCACGCAAATGCAATGTTGCTTCTGAAATCACACGGCACGCCGTCCCTACATTTTGGGACGCTGCAGGATGGAAGCCCTACATCCCAATTCGTCCCCCGCCTCTATCTGGGCATTTCAGACGCATGCGGACGTATGAGGATTCATGCGGACACAACCATTTTGAATCTGTCCAATTTCTGGACAGTTTCGGACGCATACGGACGCCTCCTTGCGTCCAAAAACGCAAATCTGCCTATGAAAATATAGATTTTAGACAAATACGGACGAGACCAGAACGTCCGGTCTCGTTCGAAATGTCCCTGTTTTATGAATAAATAGGGTTTAAAATAAGAAAGTTTTGTCGTGTAGCAATTAAAATCGCACTAAGGTGATATGGAGTCATCCCTCCCATGCTTGAGCCACATCGAAGCCATACCTCCCTCGCCGTTCAGTGGGCGTCTGTTGTCAAGTACATCCATCCACGTCTATTAATCGTTCATCAGAAGCCTTCCTTGCCAATTTTCCCTTCTGCGAATGAGAGAGTTTCTTGCGAGAGAGAAAGTCCTTCTAGCGAAATTGTGAGTGTCTGTGGGTTAGCGTGACTTCCTTAGTGTGTTATGTGGGTGATTGTGAAGCTCTGTGAGCTGAGAGTTGCTGTCCCTGATAGTTTTCTTCAACGAGGGTAAAGATTGGATATGTCTTGGCCAGTGGTGGCCCTACCCACAAGTAGTGTGAGTGAGTGTGTAGTACTAATTCCTTTGCTGATGTTAACTCTTTTGTTATTAATTTCCTGTATTTTCCTGACTGCAATTACTGAAATGCTTAACGATAGAGAAATGATGAATGATTAATGCTCATGGCTTGCAGTATAGAATGATGAATGATATGATGATCTTGTTCTATTATTTTACTATTTTACTTGTTGTAGCGAATACTTTCATATATGTTTAATTTTATCTTGTTGTTAGTGTGGAATGCTAATTGTCTAACCACTAACCTGAGCATGTCAATAATCATTAACCTGAGTATGTCTAATTAACAAGAATAAGCTTTGTAACAATAATGACTAACCTGAGCAGGTTTAATCAACTAGGAGAACAATTGTAGCAATAACCATTAATTATAGCAATGACCCTTAACCTGAGCATGCTAAGTAACTTGATTAATATATTGTAACAAATCATGCTTTACTTTAGAATGCACAATATCACTAGTCTACTTATAATTTATCCATGTACTTAGCTAGCTAGTATCAATTTATTAGGCACGTTCCTTGAACTAATTACTAATGAGCTATTTCTTAAGCATGATTCCTATATCTATTGTCTGAGCATGTTTCCAATTAAATTACTAATTCTATGTATACTTAATAATGTCGAGCATGTCTAATCCCTTTGAGCACCTTGTAGGACTTACTGATTTAAATCTCAGCACAAAAGCATATAAATTGTTAGCATGTTCGTGGTCGTTGTCATTGTTAGAAGCATGCTGATTTACTGTCATGATTCATTGTATGATTTCGTTATTAGAAGCATGATAGTTGCTTGTTATTCCTTCATGGTTGTAGTCTATAAATTCAAGCATGTTATCGTTTCTTTGTCGCTATGCTCTGCAATTTCGTATGTCATTCGTTGTTGCAAATTCGTTATTATAATCATTCTCTGTTATGAGCTTTCAATTTTTACTATTCAGTTATATGCGTTGTTCAATTATAGTTATCTGTTTAATTACTGCTATTCATTTATATGCATTGTTGTTCTATGATTGTGACTTCCTTTAATACCGTTATTCAATTCCATGCATTGTTAAGTTCCGTTCTTTGATATTTGATTTAATTACTGTGGTTTTTAAATTATTTACTGTATCAACATGCATCATGATAATAGAAACAATTAGGAAGTGCCATTTTCGAGGTGGTACTCATATGTATTATGTGAGGAAAATGTTAAGAAGAATGAATGAAAGAAAGAAGGAAAAGAGAGTTGGGGGCGGATTGGTAGTTTGGATCTAGCCTGGCAGCTAGGCTACACCCCTACCTTGTCGGGAATGGGACTAGCTGCACACATGAGGTTAGAAGCTGATCAAACTATACCATCCCATATGGGTCCTCCAATCTCCAGCTCGATGTACAAGTAATGAACGAGCAAACGTAATGAAAATATTGGTTTGGGACGATACACATTCCAAAATGAACTAAAGAGAGGCATAAACATATTGCATAAATCCAGTTCCTTACTGGGCCTTTAGGCTCACGTCTTACTTGTGGTGTAGGTACATGTACATGAAAATGATGCACAATGAACAGATCAAGAAGTAAGGATGAAGAATTTGTATACGCGAGATTTGTGGCCGGCCAGGCTAAAGAAAGTGAAGAGAGTACTTTTGTAATTAATACAGTGCCTTAAATGAATAATTTTGCTTCCGCTATGTTTTAATAAATGATTTAATAACTATGGTTTGCTTCATAGATTTTTATGTTTATCATAACAAGTATAACGAAAAAGGTTTTGACGATCCGGTTTTTGAAAGGCACTCTGATTATATTTTAAAAAGGGTTTTTCGCTGTTTACATATGAAAAGTTTTAAATTTAACGAATTTTTAAGATAAAGAAAAATCAGGTCGTCACATCTTCTCGTCGTCAAAAATAATTTTCTCATATCGATCTCACCGTTCAACTGTCATCACTATCTTTCTCTTTTATCTTTATGATTCATCGTCTTCATCTAGTGCTTATGATTTTTCTCTGTGGAAAGTAACTTTTCTGCGGCAAAAGTAATATTTTCTCTTCGAAAAATATTTTTTCTGCGACAGAACATAATCTTTCCTTAAGTGAAACGATGATGTTTCGTTGCATATCATTGACGTTCGCAGTGGAATGTCGTTATTCCATCGTGAAATATTTTAAAATTGTTTAATAAAAAAACAACTAACAATAATATTTTTAACAAAAAATGTAACAGTAATGCTTGCATCGTCAATTTTTCATAATTCAGAGTTTAAGTTATTAACAAAAATTATTTAATAGTTGACTTATCGTAATCCATTACAAGTGATTTTTGTTAATTACCCTTCTTCGAATTACACACATTTAATTATATTCAGCAATTAATCATGCAGCATATTAAGGGAGAATTCATTTAAATTTTTAGTCATTTAGTGAATTGTCACATTGTTGTGTGGATATATGAATCGTACAAACAAGATTAATATTATTTATGCTTAAAAACTAAGATATAGGTGATGTAGTCACATGTCACACCTATTTGATGTAGGAATATTGAGAAAGCAACATCATTCTGTAAATTAGAAATACACACTCAATTAATTTAAATAATCTAAAGATCTAACGTTTCTGTAAATAAATAATATAAAAATCAATAAATTAGGAGGAGTAGTCAACTTTATTGTCCCTCTAATATTTGAGGAAGATAGCCTGACATTTATTTCAAACAGTTCAAACTTGAAAAGCAAGTCTTAATAGATTTTTTACCGTGTACAGACGACGTCGTCTGGACTATCTAAATGGAAGAGAGTCACTCAACGACAGTAGATTTATTTATTCTGGATAAAACACAAAAACATAAACACAGACAACGGCGGTAGATCTTATTCGCGCAGGTAGGGAAACGAAACTGAACGCAGAAACAGCCTGAAGCTTAGCTATGGCGATGGGTCGACGGAGTGGAGCTTCTTCTTCGTCGAATCAACATTTGAAGTAACAGTAGCAGGCCAAGCGAGGGAAGTGATAGTGACAAGATCCACTGGAAGCACCTTCCCGACTCTTGCACTGGTTATTGCAGTGGGATGTTACGGAACAAACTCCACTCCATGTTTGACTACGCCTTTCACATAGTTTGCCTTCCACCACCCCGATCTCTGCATAAAAAAAAAGGCTCAAAATCATCTTAGATTGGGGTAACAACAGTTGAATACTCATTATTAGTTTTTTACATATCAGACAACTTACCAGGGGAAGCAAGGAGGAGGAGGAAGACGAGGAAGAGAGAGAAAAAGGGTAGTTTAGCCATTGAAAAGGTGTGTTGGTGATTTCTGGGGTGACTATCGCTATTTATAGAGGAGAGGAGATGAGGGTCAATAGTCCCATAAAAAAAAACTCTTCTTTCTCACTAATAATCATCTGAGTGAGGGAGACGTGGAGTAGCTCCACGTGTATTTCCGTCTTATCTTCAAAAGTACTCCGTCGAAGTTCGTGCTTATCATTTAAGGCGATAAGCACCAAGTGTGACGATAGTTATGGCTGCATTTCCGTCTTGTTCGTCGTGCATTGGTGGTAACAGAGAGTTGAAGTTTTTGCAGAGAACAATATTTTGGAGATTTTGGTGTTTTCTTTTGGGTCAATCTTAGTCGGTTTTAATCTGGACCCAACCCAGGTGTTGTCGATGTTCTTCTGACGAAGCGTTGTGGATAGGGTTCGTGAATTGTCTTCTGTGCATTGTAGTACGTGAACGCGGGATCCCTCCACCTCCATTATGAAGAGAGATCCCGCGCATATTGACGAGGGATACCACACATATCCCTCCCTCCTCGTCACATGGGATCTTACGTTATCGTTCTGATAATATATATATATATATATATATATATATATATAGATGGCCACGATATAGCGCGTATGTCAGGCTAACCTCTTCAAAGATTATGGTGGAGGTGGACAATAAAGTTGACTACTCCTCCTAATTTATTGATTTTTATATTATTTATTTACAGAAACTTGTTGGATCTTTACATAATTTAAATTAATTGAGTGTGTATTTCTAATTTATAGATTGATGTATAATATTCCTATATAAATTAATTGAGTATGTATTTTTAAGCATGAATAATATTAATCATATTTATAAGATTCATATATCCACGCAACAATGTGACAATTCACTTTAAAATTTAAAAGAAATTCTCACTTAAAATGCTGCATCATTCATGCAAGTCATCTCCAAAATTCATTGCACTAAAATTGAAGCCCAAATATTTCAGAATATACCAATATCTCCACCCAAAATATAATATCACCAAAAATATTCAAAAAATTAATTCTTTTTTTTTTCTCGGTTCCGCAAAAAAATTGAATCTGCTCAATGGAGATTCGTCGGCGACGGCGAGCTGATTGGCGTCGGTGGCAGGCGACGGACGGCGGCGTGGGACAACTGGTCCGCGTTTCTCCTCCCTCTGTTCTGAAACGTCCGAAGGCGCGAGGGCTTCGGATCAGGCGCGAGACGGCTTCTTCTCCTTTGGACAGATCGATCGGCGGCTTCTCCTGCTTTTTCTCCGACGGCCGACGACACACAGTTTGGTTCTTCGCAGTTTATAGAAGCGATCGCTGGAGAAGAAGATGCGGCAGGCGGCTGTTCTTCTTCACTGAAGGAGAGACGAATCGCGGGCAGGAGCTTCCTGGCGGGCAGCTTGGCCGGCAGCATCAATTTTATTTGTTCCTTTTTCAATTTCTGATTTCCAAAATCAAATCACAAAATCGTTCCACCTCGGATAAATTGAAAACCTCGATTTTCAAAAATCTTTAACTTCCCTCTAATACCAATTATTGAAAATCGGTATAGAGAATCTGACATGGGCTCTTATACCAATTGTTGAAAAATAGCGTTGAAATAACGAACGAGATTTAGAAAAAAGAAAGAGAAAATACTGGACACCGAATTTACGTGAAAAACCCAAGAAGGGAAAAAATCACGGGCAGAGGAGAAATCACTATAGAAATCAGTACAACGAGCTTTGCGGCTCAAACATATATTTATAGGAATAAAGGAAACTCTAGTCATACTGGAATTGGAAACTCTAGTCATACTGGAATTGGAAACTCTAGTCATACTGGAATTAGGAAACCTCAAATGTGGGTCAAACTGGTCTGGCCCAATTAGAATCCAGATCACACTGAACCCTAATACATATCACATTGAATGTGCTAAAACGAAAGAGGAAAGAAGGAAGGTCACAACGCCTTCTTTTTTTGAAAAATGTGGCTTTTCACATTTTGTGATTTAATGATAAACTCTCTCTATAAATACAGAGAGTTTCTCAATATCTAATGTCATGACCCACAAGGGACTCGAGACAGAAAGGAAAACGACCCAGCCCGTTATCACTTCAAATTTATTAATTAATAGCAAAAGGCTAAAATTTAATTATAAGCCAGGGCCCAATAAACATGGTTTAACAGTCCAAAGTGATATCAAATAACATAGTAATATAATCTGAAATAAAATAACTATGCAAAAATTAAAAATAGATATTACAATTATCCAGTAAAGAATATACCTCACAAAATGTCTCTCAATGAGAATTATTAAAACTACTTAAATTAAACAAACTCTACCGAGTCTAATCTTGAAAGGTGTCATTAGGATGGATTGACTAAACTCAATAGGGATCGCATTTATTAATTTTTAATATTTAAGCATGCATGAATTTAAAACCACATTTTAAAAATTCATTTTAGAAATATGTGTACAAAATTACACATGTTTAAATTCACCCACTAATATATGGTACGTAATTAAAATAGGTCATGGTTATACTAATTAAAAATCACAGTGAAAATAGAGTCACTTACGAACTCCGAGCACATAATGTGATAGGCATATAACAGAATAAAAGCGATGTTCGGCAATCGCGAAAATCACATAAAATACTCTAATCAAGTTTAGATATTTGAAACTCAATGACATGACACATACAACTGTCATATTACTCGTTTCAACTTTAATTAACAACAACAAACACATTATACACAGTTGAATGTGTGAAAATAAAACAGACCCCAAATCGGGTCGATCGAACTCGGTTCACACAACCGAGTTAATTCAGAAATATAATTTTCTTTTTTTTTTATTTAAAACGTGTACAGTAAAAAATTAAATATAATTTAAAAACCTAATAGTCATAAAATGAATGGGTCATTTTTATATAAGACAAGTATCAAAATATTCATTTTATAAAAATTATGCAACGAAGTACGTAAAAATAAATCCTTACCTCGAAATGGCTTACATTTCACTAAAACCCGAAATCCAAGAAGGCCTAAATCCAGTAGTCTATGAATTTTAATTTAATAATTGGGTACTTATTAACAATAAGATCGTTAAAATTTTGGGTTAAAATTATATAAAAGAATTCCTCAAATTTATCCTTGAAATAAATTTACAATTTTTATTGCGCATAAATTCATGAATTGAATTCCATAACATGCCCTAAATTAGCCCAAAGCGAGGTTGAACCACAACCTTATATGGCCCTAGTCTATTGGTCATTTGGTCACTGGCCCACAATTGGTAGCCTACTGGATTTTTGGGTCTATTGTTCATCAAGCAAGATTTTGCGCTGAAGTCATGGCCTTCTATTGCGAACGAACACTTCTTCGTCATGAATAGGATCACATCTAGCCAAGACTTTTCGTCTTAGTCAATCATCAGACCGATCGAGGTTTTGCTTTTAAACATTGTGACTCAACCTCAGTTGGGTCGCATTTAAGCCCTCCATTGTCAGTGAGTTCTTCAAGGCAAACCTGTCGGTTTCATCCAAACAATCAACCGTTTACACAAATTACCTAGAAATCAAGTTCATATCAATTTAATCCATCGATTGCAATATTCATATCAAAATTGCCAAACAAATACGAAATCGAAAAAGGAAAAGTCAGATTTTTATACCTTTAATGCTCTTTGTCCTTCCAACTACGGGAGTTTCGATTTTTGACCGCAAATCCCCCCTTCCTTCCACCTCATAATTCGCACAAATCCTACCGGTCATTGAAACCAAGGTGTAGAATTTCAAACAAAGAATCAAATTACAAGGTAGGAAGAGGATAGCTTACCAACGGTTACACAAACTTAGTTATTGAGTTCCAAAGCTCCTCCAAATTGGTTGGAAATAGAATTGTCCAATGGGAGAGTTTGTCGCGAGAGGGAGTTGGAGATGAGTAATTCAAACGGGGGAAAGGGAGAGATTCAAAAATCCTACCTTCCCATTACTCATCTGCGCCATAGGGGAGGCGTTTACAAAAATGTTTTCTCCCTATTTTGGGAAATAATATATATAAATATATATATATATATATTATAAAAATTAATAAATTGGGAGTAGTCAACTTTATGGTCCAGTACAATACATCATTCTGACATTTATTTCAAACAGTTGAAACTTGAAATGCAAGTCTTAATAGATTTGACTTTTCGATGGTTCGTACTATCTCAATGGAAGAGACTAGAGAGTCACGTAACGACAGTACGTTTATTTATTTAGATAAAACACTAAAACATAAACACAGACAACGGCGGTAGATCTTATTCGTACAGATTGAGAAACGAGACTCAACACAGAAACAGCTTGATGCTTAGCTATGGCGATGGGTCGACGGAGTGGAGCTTCTTCTTCGTCGAATCAACAATTGAAGTAACAGAAGCAGGCAAAGCCAGGGAACTGATAGTGACAAGATCCACTGGAAGCACCTTCTCGACTCTTGCACTGCTCATTGCAGTTGCCTGTTTTGATACAAACTCCAGTCCATGTTTTACTACGCGTTTCACACAGTTTACCTTCCACCACTCCGATCTCTGCATCAAAAAATCACTCATAATCATCTTAGATTAGCGTAACAACAGTTGAATACTCATTATTAGTTTTTTACATATCAGATAATTTATTCAACTTACCAGGGGAAGCAAGGAGGAGGAAGAAGACGAGGAAGAGAGCGAAAATGGGTAGTTTAGCCATTGAAAGGCCTGTTGGTGATTTTCTGGGAGTGTGACTAGCGCTATTTATAAAGAAGATGAGGGTCGATAGTCCAATAAAAAAAAACTCTTGTTTTTTACGACTAATCATCTGAGAGATGGACAGGTGGAGTACCCCACGTTTAAGGCGATAAGCAAGAAGTTGGACGATAATTATGGCTGCATTTCCGTCTTGTTCGTCATGCAATAGTAACAGAGAGAGTTGAATTTTTTGCAGAGAATAATTTTTTAATAATAGGTCAAGATATAATTTGGTCTGAACATAGATTATACCAAGATCCACTTAGATTGTTAGGCC
>CM039468.1:55502070-55628870 GCA_022433065.1 Begonia loranthoides
TTTTAATAAAATTTTCAGGAAATTACTTACCGGACTTCCAGTTGCCAAGTCAAGAATAGATACAACCTCTACGTTTAATTTCTATTATTTTAATAACCTTCCTTGAGAGGCCATTGAGAGGTACCAATATTCATTTGGATGACTGTAACCCTAAATTTTTAATTTCTTTTCCACATAGTCTTTATTTTAATTGGATTATATTCGTTTACTATCTGATATCGCTTTTGGACCTGTTAAGCCCATTACGTTTTGGGCCCTGGCTTAATAAATTAAAATCTCGTCTTCCGCTCCTGCGTAATTAATTTAAGTGAAAAGGTTTGGATGATCTGTCCCTTTTGGGCCGGATCGTCCCCCATTCTATCTCGGGTCCCTTGCGGATCGTGACAGAAACGAGGAGTAGCCCCCACGTTTAAGGCGATAAGCACGACGTTGGACGATAATTATGGCTGCATTTCCGTCTTGTTCGTCATGCAATGGTAACAGAGAGAGTTGAATTTTTTGCAGAGTACAATTTTGTGTACTTTGTTTACTTGTTGCTTATTTTTGTGTGTTTTTTTTGGGTCAATCTTAATCGGTTTTCATGTGAACACAGATGGACTGTAATTTAATCTAGGGTTTCGCCCAAAAAATACAGTAGACACATGACAGATTCTGATTTGTGGGTCAAATCTAATTGATTTTCTTCTGGATCCAGCTCACGTGTTGTCCCTGTTCTTCTGACTATAAGCGTTGTTGATAGGGTTCGTGACTGGGCTTCTCTGCATGAAGTAATTAATTTTTAATCACTATGTTAAGGCTAAGTTACCTCCTAACTTTACTATGACAGAGGAAAATTATTAGTATTTAAGCATAAGAGTAGACTGCTACACACTTCAATCTTAATTGAGTAATACAATATTATTACTTTAGGCTAATTTTATTTTTGGGTTTGGTACCAAATATCCAAAATGATATCAAAATATGTTGTACTAATTAAAAATACAATATTACAATATTTAGAACATCCCAATATCATAATTTGAAAATGTAAGATTGTAGTCACATCACGTGATTTGGATTTGTTACTACATAGGTTTGGGCAGTGATCGTTATTTAAAATGTAATAACTCCTTATATATAGTTTCTGAGGGAGCAATATTTAAATCTCGTTTCTATAATTTGATTATTTTCTGACTAGAGAAATAACCAAGTTAATGTACTTGGCTCTTGTCTTTGAAAGATGATCATCCACAATTTTCTCCACTCGTACGAATAATTCATCGATAATTTCTCTTCCAAAATGAGACTCGAACATGGATTCTACCACAGCTCTTAATGTCTTCGCCACCCGTTTTCCACTCGATTGAGTTGCAAAATCGCCTACGATTTCCTTGTTACTTCCTCCATCCCATTCAATTTCGAAAGACTCCTCTCGATCCATGGTGAATGAACCTTCTTTGCTTACCTCCATTCGTATTTGTTCTATGTATGGAGCATAGTAGGGAGCGTTGAAAGAGTCTACTTTTTCTTCTTCAATCAGTCCCTGAAGAAATAAGATCCAATCAGGAGTATAAGTCAACACTAAAGAGCAAGTCATCGACATGATAAGTTAGAATAATGCAAAAAAGAATTTTCAAGTACAAAAAATACTCTTTTTAAAACACTATCCGTTCGTTTGATGTTAAAACAATCTTTGGGTTGCCTGTTACTAGTTGAACTTTAATGATTGTATCTTGACATGAAACTTAATGTTATACATCTATTAGTAAAATAATTATACACCAATAAATGAAAATTACTAATACATTTTAATCTTGTACACTTACACGTGTTTTGTGGCTGTCCACCCTGTAAATACAAGGACGACTCAAGATTTTGTTGATTGTGAACTCATATCAATGGGGGTGCATAATTTCACATCCTTAAGGAGAGTGCAAAGGAAATGGTTTATAAGTATAGTTCTTCTCCCTATCTAGTACAACACGTTTTTGGGTAACTCCAAAAACAAAATCGTATGTGTTTTGCCCCAAAGCAAACAATTGGAGCATTGAGTGACTCTACAAATGGTATCCGAGCAAAATCTCAATCGAAAGTATGATCGACAAAGATATCGGGTTCTCAATGGAAGGAGATTGTTGGAACCTGCCCTATGAAGGCAAATACGACCCAAATTTCTATTGATTGTGAGAGCTCAAACCATATCAGTGGAGATGCATAATCTAATATCGTTTGGGAGAATGAAAAATAAATAGTTTAAAAGTAGATTTATTCTCCTTACGAAGTACAACGCGTCTTGAATTAACCTCAAAAATAAAATTGTATGAGTTTCAACCCAAAATAAACAATATTATACTAGCTGCACTAAAAAAAACTCTTTCTTTAACAATATAATAGTTATATTACATTATAAATAATTAATATAATAAAGTATGTGACGTAAGTTATTATGACTCGATAGTATAAGATTAACTAAACATTTTAATTGTAAGAAAAATAAAAATAAAATAAAAAAGGACGTGGGTTGAATTAATACCTCGGAAACCATGCTCATCAAGGCTTGCCCTAAGAACTCCCAGTGGAGATAACTCTCATTAGAGGTGGGGTCCATAGACTTTCTCCCGATAAAGGACAGCACCATTGCTCCACCCGTCACCATTTCTTCTGAGCGTGACTTTAGAAACGCAGAAAAATCCTCACGAAACTGCTCTGCGTAAGCTTCTAGCACGCATGGAGGACTCTTCTTTGATATGTAGATCTTCCCCTTGTTCATCGCTTCCTTTCCTTCTTCTTTCCACAAACATGGCGGAGCCTGAATCGATATTTACCCGTTCCATAATTTATTTTTTCAGTTTATTTTCTAACTATTTTGAAAAACTTGACCAATAATACTTGCTCCAAAATTCTGTTTTCCAAAGGTATCGTATACGAGAGACTATTACTTCCCTTTTTCCAACAGTGATCAGAAAACGATGGATTAATGAGTGATTTTCCGACGAATTTTCAGGGACACAGAACGAGAGATGGAAAAATGAGTTTTTTTAACAAAACAGTTGCCATCATTAAAGTATACTAGGATGGTTTTATTTGAACAAAAACAAAAAATATGAATTTCCATATGTTATTGGGTGAACCTGAGATAGCCAATGGAGGCTGGAAGAGGAGTGAACAAAATGGAGGCTCTTGCTGGGAAACAGTCTACCATAAAAAGAACCAGGAGCAGCGAAAATGGAGCACTTCTCGGCAAACTCATCGCCTTTCTCTTTCGTAATCCGATGGCGGAAAGTTGGTAACATGCCGAACACGCAGTTGAAATCATTTTCATAAAGATCATTAAGAAACACGCTAAGCTCCGGCAAAGCCCGGCCATTGCCTCTGTATTTTTCGTACACGACGTCCATTATCTCCGACACTACGTTTAAAGTGTTTGGCCCCGACGAGCAGCCTAAGTCGGCTATCCCCATGCTCTCCGGCAACGATCCGGCCAACAGTTCTTCAATGGCTTTCAACGTCACTGGTTTTGCCATCGATATGATCCGATTCTGCCAAAAAAAAAACCCGACTAAGTCGTGCATCTATCAACATAATACGAAGTTAATTCAACAGTTTGGATTATTTTTGAACTAACACGAAGAAGAAAGCCGATTCACAATCAGGAGATTATAAACCCAACCTGAACCGTGGAGTTCTGAGCATAGCTCGTCGCTCCATTCCCTGTATTCATGTGAAGAATACTTCCAGCTTCCATTTTCTCTCCTGAAAAATTCTTACTACACTTCTGGTTTGCCGTAGATATTTCCAACCTAAAACCCATGTGGATTATAAAGCAAACCCTTAGGGATTACTGATCAGACCTGACCATATATAGACCCATAAACCATATAAATACGCGTTTAACAATAAAAATATCACTTTTATTTTAAATCAAATAACTTTAATGTCACTTTCTAAAATCAAATTTGAAGGATATGCAAAAAAAATTATAAATTATAATATTTTATCGTGTCTTTGCTTAGAACTTTCACGTATAAAACGCAAGGTCCACTTAAAATTGACACTCGGGACAACTTCAACTGTCATGTCCGAAAAGTAGACTTGTTTAATTTTTAAGCATCGATTATTTTTTTTTTAATGAAAATGACAAAACAGCTATCGTGGTTTGTGATCAATGACAAGTTAACTATTATGGTATTTTTTCTAATAAGTTAACCACTGATGTATGGGAAAATAACAAAGCAAACATCGCGGTTACGTTTTCCGTTAACAAGTTGACGGGAGACGAGAAATAGTCGCAGTGTCTTCACAAGACACCGCGTCCGCATGTCCCAAATATTGGACAGATTCAAATCGGACAAAAATTTTGGCGTCCACAGTCGTCCGCAGAACACCAATTTTAGAACAGATTCAATGTGGACTCCAAATATCTCGTTCGCAGCGTCCGCATATATCGTCCTCAGGCGTCATCAAGGTTATAAATCCATCATTTTTCATATTTTCTTCTAATTCTTGCCCAAATTAAATGCCTACAAAGGTATACGTTGCAACATAACGTCCATAGAACGATGTATTAACCCAATTTATTCTTATCAAAACAATTACATCGTTTTAACCGAAAAAATTAGGATCGAGTTGTTACATAACTAACCTAACATTACAATAGCAGACCACAACAACACCCTTACCTAGAAAGTACATAACATAAAACTTACCAATCACCTTAAACTCAACACAATCAACATCAGTATATTATTATTCACCGTAATATCATTTACAAGTAGACAAGTATTAAATAACATGCAACTATCCATCAACTGAAATTGTAAAACAATTGTGTTCCCTCTGTGTCATGGAAGGTTAAGGTCCACGTTTGTGTATGATTGTGTGTGTGGACCTTGGGCATCAGACTCTTGCACAACACATTGCAAATGAAATTAGTATATTTCAAACATCAATTGAAAACGAAAATGTGATAATGGGCTCACCTGCGTGTTAGGAACTCTGTCGGGAGTTGTCTTAGGAACTAGGTCAGGAATTGTTTCGGGGCTGTCTCAGGAACTCTGAACCCCATAAATGTTCCCTCTGACCTGTCTCTGCCGCCCCTGCCTCTACAGCGCCCTCTGCAAGCCCCGGCACTTGACTCACCTCCACTATCGCATGTGCGAGAATTGTGCCCAACACGCCCACACCGACCACAAGTGACGGTCAAATTTCTTCTGGTCAGCACTGTCCGGCTTGGAGCCTCGTCCACATCTCGTATTCTACGTTTACGCGGCCTTCCTGGAAGCCTTTTAAATGGTGGTGGGATAATAGGATCAAGATTCATCACCGGAGGCCACTTGATCAGTCCATTGACGAGCCGGAGAAAGTGGGAGTACATCGCCATGTATGTTTCCCGATGATAGTACGCATGCA
Source organism: Begonia loranthoides (assembly GCA_022433065.1). Taxonomy (NCBI): domain Eukaryota; kingdom Viridiplantae; phylum Streptophyta; class Magnoliopsida; order Cucurbitales; family Begoniaceae; genus Begonia; species Begonia loranthoides. Next base: position 55,507,459 of record CM039468.1, read on the forward strand.
CAAACTCCTCAGGGTATCTCCTCATGAAGTGAATGCACGGGACTGCATGGACACATGGGATGCCGGTCAACTCCCACCGGTAACATGTACAAGTACGCCTGTCCAAATCGACAGAGTATTGTTCGTTACCATTGCTGACCTTAAACTGGGCAGCTCTTGAAAACTTGGGGCTCCAATTTTGCCCGGCAAGTTGTAGTTTGGCGAGCCGAGTGCTGATCTTTGGACACAAAAGGTCCGTCGAGTGAGCCATCTTTTCATTTTTTTTCACAATCCTACCCATGATGCCCTTCCGGATGATCTCAAACATACTTAGAATCAGTTTGTCCCGGGCTGGTAGGATGCAGGCGTTGAATGACTTACTCAAATTGTTAAGGCTTATGTCGCACTTTGGGTGGGAGCCGAAGGCATGTTTGGCCCAAGATGTCACAACTATTCCACGTAAGTAGTCGTGGGCCGCCCGGTCAAGCATGAATAACTTACCCATCTCTCTCTCAAATTGTCTCACATTAGTGGCTCTAGATGCGGCCCACATTGCATCATTTAACAACCTGCCTTTAAATTATTTTTGGAAATTGGCATACAGGTGTCGGATGCAAAATCGATGGTACACTTGCCCTACCACCGCGCTCACAGCTGGCACTAGACCCTGTAAACATTCATAATATTAGTCAGATTCCTACAAAATGCATAACCTTTACACATAAGGCAAAAGCAATCAACCGCACCTTTTGATGGTTGGAAATGATTGTCCATCCATTGCCAGATGGAGTGTTTAGATCATCGAGCAACAATTCTAGAAACCAGCTCCATGAATTCCTATTTTCTGCTTCAACCACTGCTACAACAATTGGATACATGCCATCGTTCCCGTCGATGGTCACAACAGTGAGTAGCTGGCCTGAAGTGGCTCCCTTCAAATGGCAACCATCCAAACAAATAACTGGTCTACCACAGTTTAGCACAGCCATCTTGCATGCAGCCAAACACATGTACATTCTTTTAAATACACTCATATCGAGGTCCACACGCACGGAGCTTCTAGGATTAGACCTCCGAATCTCCTCTGCATACGACCATATGAGTTTATATTACTCATTTCCATCACCTTCGTTAATTTTTTTGGCTGCATTTCTTGCCCTTCTAGCAAGACTGGGTGAGATGTTGACATTAAAGTCCTTCCTCACTGTCTCAATTATGGAAGCAAGGTCCCAATCTGCTTGACTTTTAAATCTGTCTAAGTAATGAGTTGCAACCCATTTGGCAGTAGCATGACGACTTTCCATCTTTCTGGAGCATGTGTGAATGTCATTGTAAAATTTTATTTGAAAGGTCATTTCACCTTTTATTTTTGAGGCGTGCAACCGCCACGGGCAGCCTTCCTAGCAGGTAGCCCTCAATCGATGCGTGTCACTATGGGTGAATTTTATCCCATACCCGTTCTTCAATGCATGATCAACAATTTCTTCTATAATCTTGTTCAATGAACTGTACTTTTTACCAAGCCCCATTCCAGGGAATCTGTCTTCTACTTGTGTTAGACATCTAGGCCTACTCTCGGCCATGTCCATGTCTTCATCACTAGTTGATTGACATAATGAACGGAGGACCTCATTGTCCTCCTCATGTAGAGTTACTGATACATAATGCAAAACAATCGCAGCTTCATTTTCGATTGCACGTTTCTCATTCTCATTGAGCACACATGTGATTGTGGGTCCCACTTCAAGTTGGCGGTTAATAACAGATTCTTCACTCGCCATTTGCTTTTCAACAAATTTTTCCCCTTCACTAATTGCTCTCTTAAGCTCTCTAGAATTTTTAGGGTTACCTAATGGATTACGAGAATATGCCAAATCGTCGGGAGGTCACGGTTATGTATACCCCTGAGTTAAACAGAGTCATTCTCTTGAGAGAAGACAACGCGTAAAATGCGGTGTCTGGAGCGAAGACACCGCGTAAACGCGGTGTCTTGAGACTGTGAAATTCGCGGTCCCTGAAGTGAGATCGCAAATTTCGTGGTCTCTGAAGTGAGACCGCAAAATTCGCGGTCTCTGTGACTCATAGAGACCGTGAATTACGCGGTGTCTTGAGAAGACACTGCTTATTAGCGGTGTGTTGAAACGGTTTCTTGTCTCCCATCAACTTGTTAACGGAGAAGTTGGCTTTGTTATTTTTCCATACGTCAGTGGTTTATTTGTTAGAAAAAAGGGTAAATGACACCGCGTTCATAGTGGTTTGTGGTTGATTGCTTTTGCCTTATAGATAATGCAATGGTTGTATGCAAATGTAGCTATGGTTCTATGCAAATGTGGCCTAAAAATGTTTTGCCAGAACCTCCTCTGTTTCTTTACTCCAACAGAGCAATTCTCATACATCCTGAACAAAAGCCCACAACAGTTCCAGTATCGTCTCAGACATTATTCATCCAGTATATAAACTACAACGAAAATCATTAAACTACACATCAGGTAGAACGCAAATATACAAACATTAAAGTAAACATAATCAACAACGGAAATCCTTGAACTACACATCATTTACAACGCAAATGTACACAAATTAAACTAAACATAAACTACAACAAAACTGATTGAACTAAATTATGGTGCCTTCTTTCTGGACCGTGGCGGTGGCGGTGGCAGGGGCGGGCGCAAATCCTCGATATGTAAACCTCCCTGCAGGTCCAAGAGAACTCCGTCTGCAGCGGCGTACAACTCACCCTCATAATGAAAGATTGTACGCTCGTGCTCATGGAATTGTTCTTCAAGATTGCACTCTGCCAGCACCCTCATCCCCTCGCTCGTACACCGGTAGATGCCGTATGGCCTGCAATGCAATGGGAACAATTGTCTGTCAGTGTCGTGGAAAGCAATATTAAGAATTTATACAAGAGAAAGTACATACATCTTTTTGTCTGATGGAGTTATAATGATAGAGATTGACTCCGACAACAATCGCTGGTACGCATATTGAGTGTGCAGGTCAATGCACGATATAAACAACCCTTGCTTTGGGTGTGTCTGCAATGTAAACAAGACATATGATTATCTCAAGAGAACATGAACATGCACGATAACTCGGAGAAAGGAGATGGTGACTTACGTGAATCCACCATAATTGCAATAGATCCTTCTCCTGATGATATGCCAATACGGTTGCTTCATCGGTCGCAATACACTGCATAGAAGTTCGGATGAGTAGTAAGATAATAGCTTATACACTAACATACAAAGATGGATTTGCACCGTATTTGGCGTCCCAACTTGATCCGGAAAGATGATATGTGTGACGACGTAGTGCTCGCCCTCCAACTTTCCCCCAAGAATTGCGCACTTCTCTTTGTTCTTACATGTATTTGGATGGACATACATCTTGAACGAGGACATGAGCTCCATAGGCTGCAAAAAAAATGTGACAACGCCGAGATACTAACATTTGCATGAACATGATTGAACACACATTTAACAAAATAAAAGACGTACCACGCGCACAGCTCTATTGTGCCGAGGTTGGACCTTCCCAGCTCCAGGTGCTCCTTGGCGGCGCCCGACAGGGTCACTACAAATCAACAACACATTAGCACGTGCAACATAAATAAAGTAAAAACTAGACTTTGTGTACAACATAAATAACTTACAAGCGGAATGTGGCATCAGGTGCGTCCATGGACGACGACGAGGATGATGAACGAGCTAATCGCCTCCCACGTCTCTTGAGTGTGTCCAACACCTGAAGGTGTCTCTCCTCTTCTCGAACATGTCGCTCCTCTTCTCGAACATGCCACTGTTCTGCTTGGCGATACCTCTCTGCTGCGAGATCCGCCTCTTGAATTTGCCACTGTTCTGCTTCTTTATGCCTCGCTGCAGCGAGCTCCGCTTCTTTTATACGCCACTGCTCTGCGGCGCGTTGGCTCTCTAATGCCTGCACCTGCCACTGTTGTACAATGCCCCACCTCTCTTCTGTGAGCTCGTTCGCTCTTTGTAGCAGGATTTGTTGCATTTGCACGTGCTCCTCCATCATTTGCATTCTGCTCATCGACGCATGATGGAGCTCTTCCATTCTGCTCATCCAAGCAGACGACTCCTCAGGCATCGCAGTAATGTGTGATGATTGTGGAGGATGCGACATTTCATATGAGGGGGCTGCATATGCATACTGAGTCTCTGAGCGGGGAGGAGACAGCAATTCATATGAGGTGCCTACATACTGAGGCTCTGTGAGGGGTGGAGGTGCTGCCTTCTGTTTTGACTTGCGGAACCATTCGCCTCCAACTTGAGTGATTCCCAATCGATCCAAGTTGACTTTGTTGTAGGTGTCATTGGCCGTCGCTTCAATTCTCGGCTCATTCGCAGAGATGGGTACCCCAAACTGCTCAACTATACTCTGGATCAGCCAGTTGTAGGATAGGCTCATCATTGTTGGGTTGTTGACGACCTCTTGCATGTGCTTCGCAATAATATATCAAATGTTCACCTTTTTTCCCCTGAACACCTTCTCTAAAATATAAAGATCCATGCTAGTAACATGATCTCGATGCCCAATCCTAGGCAAAATCGTGTACGTCAATATCAGGTGGATCACTTGGGCTATTACATTCAACTCGTTAGCCTTTGACTTCTTGTAATGGGCAATCTCGGGATCCCGGTGCAACAATTTAAGAACCGCTATCCCATCTCCTTGCTTGACAAATGGTGGCTTCTTAGATATGTGATAATATTCATCGCTTGCCCTGTCTATCACACATTCAAGAATTCTATTGATATCGTTGGGAGTGAATCTCAAATCCCGTCCAAAAATGTATGTTTGCACCTCTACTGGCTCCTCGAACAGTTGGAAATTTGCGTAAAACATTGTAATAACTCTCTTGCAATAAGTGCCCCCCTTCCGACACAACCCGAGTAATGCAGCCTCTTCCAACATATGTTGAATTCCCATTTCTGTGAAAGAGTCAAAATCGACTATTTTTGAAACAATAATGCCACGGTGTGCAACATCTTCTTCATACCGTCTTTTGGCATCGTCTGTCTTGAATAATAACTCTGATTCTACTTGTTCTTCGTCTTCCACCGCCGTTGCTCGTTGAACTTCTTCCACCGCGTCGGGTTGAACATCTTCCCGCCCTGCGGCTTCCACTACCTTGGTTGCTCGTCTTTCACTAGCCTCCCCCTTGTCTGCCCACGCTTCTGCATCAATTTCCTAGCTCAGTACATTGTGCTCCCTGAGTAATTCGCCAACCTGCAGTATAATAACCCAACGAAATGTCATAAATCAGTATAATAGTATTTACGCAAATAGTCTCTCGTATATAAATCAATCAAAGTAAACAACAAAAAATCTTTTCACCACTATATGACAAAACATCACCAAATAATATCTACAATTGTAACGACTATTAATTATTGAAGTAAAAAAACAAAAATTTATGTACAAATAGGGCTGGGCAAATCGGGTTTCGGATCCGGTTCCAGACCGTCCGGAACCGAATAGTCGGTTCTCTGTTCCGAGAAGTCGGTACCGAACCCGGAACCGGAACCGAGGTCTGTTCCTGTTCTGGAACCATCAGTTCTCAGTTCCTCTCCCTGCCAGTTGAAGAAATACTAATCAAGAAGGTACAACTTGATTGCCTTTCATTATGAGTGATTTCATTTCAACCTATTTGATCTTCAGGAAAGGGCCAAGAACCAAAATGCAAACCACTACCATAACATCTCCACAAATAATTACACAGGAAGAAATGTGAAAAAAAAACGAACGGATTACAGATTGGAATATGTAAATTGCAATCTGTAAATTGCATTACAGATTGCATCATTGCAATCTGTAAAACCTGATTGCAAAACCCAATAACATTCATCACAAATCAACCCTAACCTTTGATCAGAAATCAGTCATTCATCAACAATCAAACCACAATCGGAAATCGGAATAGGAGAGCAAAGCAATGAAACTATACCGGAATCAGGTGAGAAATCGCAGTCGTCAACTAGTCGTCACAAATCGCAGTCGCTCAGGTTCATAGTCGTTGTTGCAGCTTCACAGACTCGCAGTGACTGTCGCAGCTTCGCGGTGCTCGTCCCACCCTAGCAGTCGTCGCCGCACCTTCGCAGTCGTCGTCGCAGCTTCGAATCGCCGATCTCAGTGTCTAGGTCTCGCCGATCGCCAGCTTCCAAGTCTCCAGCTGCCAGATTCGATAATCGGGGCTGGGGAGAGCATTAGGTTAGGTAGTAACGAAAAACGTGGTGTCTTGTGAGACACCGCATTTTTAACTTGTTAACGGAGAACGGAGAACGTAACCGCGATGTTTGCTTTGTTATTTTTCCATACGTCAGTGGTTAACTTGTTAGAAAAAATACCATAGTGGTTGACTTATCATTGACCACAAACCACGATACTTGATTTGTCATTTTCCATTTTTTTATGTGGATTTATATATACCAAGGCTTGGTATCAATTATTATTAATTTTATTTATATGAGCTAATTAATTATATATTTTTAAATTATTATTAGTTTTATTCATAGGAGGTAATATTTTTTTTTATTAATTTTTATAGATTTTGTATACATGGACGTAATCAAATTCCACCACTTATTGAATTTATAATTTAAATTTTATTTTACATATTTATTATAATTCTATGCAATTATAATATTAAGGATATTGATGATAAAATTAAAGAAATTAGAGAGTTAAATCCTATATTTTTTGTCACGAGCCAAAGGGGCTGTTACAGGGCTTTTCCCAATAATAGAGTTGCAGAAAAGGAAGAAAACATTGAAGAAGAAGAAGAAGATGAAGAAGAAGAAAATTGTTCTCTATTCATATCTTTTGTCTTTACATTTCTTGTACTTATAGAACAATCAGTTATCCCTCTAACTAATTACAATTGCATTCATACTTTGTTATACATTTTTATTCAATGAAATCATTTAGCCACTTTGGTTTTCTTTTATTCCTTCCTTCTCTATTCTTCTTCGTCTCAGTAGCTTCTCTATCCTTTTTGCTATCATTGCTCTCATCTTGAAACTGAACCTTGTCCTCAAGGTTAAAATTTGGATAACTCTTTCTAAATTCATCAACAAATTCCCAAGAAGTAGATTCTAATGGCAAGTCTGTCCATTGCACCAAACATTGTTGTTTTAGACCATTGCTCGTTACAATCCATCTGGAATCCATAATTGCCAATGGCTCAATCACCGGATGCGAATGAATACCAGCATCCTCTTTATATGGCTTCAGTAATGAAACTTGAAATATAGAATGGATTTTAGCTGTTGTTGGTAATTGTACATGATAAGCAACTGTACACACACGTTCAACAATTTTAAAAAGTCCATAATACCTTTTACTAAGTTTGGAATAAGGCTGCTTCTTTGCTGATACTTGCTTATAAGGATGAAGTTTAACCAACACCAAATCACCCGTATTGAATTCTCTACCCCTTCTATGCTTATCAGCATAATTTTTCATCCTATTCTTTGCATGCTGCAAATTTTCTTTAAGTGAGGCTAACAGTGTTGGTCGCTGTTTTAAACAAAAATCAACAGCTTCAATCGCTGAAGAGCCCTTTGCATATGTTAATGAATTTGGAGGAGTATGACCATAAACCGCTTCAAAGGGAGTCACAGCTATAGCCGAAGTGAAATGTCGTGTTGCAAGCAAAATTCCACCCAATGAAGTAGTGACTCCCACAAACTTGGATGATCCATAACAAAACAGTGGAGATATTGTTTAAGAGTTTTATTTGTCACCTCCGTTTGTCCGTCCATTTGCGGGTGATACAAACTACTAAACAATAATTTTGTACCACTTAGGCGTAACAATTCCTTCCAAAATTTACTCATGAATATTGGGTCTCGGTCACTCACAATTGTTTTTTGAATGCCATGCAATTTGCAGATAAACCGAGAAAAATATCAGTCACCATGGTAGTAGTTTAAGCATGAGGCAATGCTATAAAGTGATCCAATTTCGATAAACGATCCACCACTACTAATATCATAGTACACCCTTTAGAAGCTGGAAGACCAGTAATAAAATCCATAGACAAGTCTTTACAAATATTAATCAGAGTACTTAATGGTTGCAATAAACCACCCACCTTTTTAGTTTCATATTTTGTTTGCTGGCATATGGGACAAGTCCGAACAAGATGCTGAACATTAGCTTTAAGTTGTGGCCACTCAAAATGAGTATTAACTCGTTTAATCGTGCGAAGAATATCAGGATGACCACCAGTTAGGGAAAAGTGACAATCTCGAATCAAATCCACTTTATAAGCTGAAGCATTGTTAACCACAATTTTACCTCTATGAATTATAAGTCCACCCTGCAATTTATAATCTGAATATAATGCAGGAGATTGCTGAATCTGTAAGTATAACTCCTTCAAATCATGTAAGGAAGCAGTTTCAGTACACAAATTGTTCAGTAAACTAGAATGCAACCTAGTTAATGCAGAATAAGAACAAGCACCCAGTCAGGATCAAATTTCCTTGAAAGAGCATCTGCAATCACATTACTTTGGCCCAGATTATGGACAATATCAAACTCATAACCCAATAATTTGACCAAAAATAGTTGGTGCTCCAGAGTTTGAATTACCTAGGTAAAAATTTCTTTGATACTTTTGTGATCGGTTTTGATAACAAACCTGTTGCCCAAGAGATATTGTCACCATTTTTTTACTACTTCAGTAATAGCAAATAACTCTCTAATATATGTACTACTATACAGCATTCGTAGACATAATTTCTTGCTAAAAAATGCAACTGGATTCTTATCTTGCAAGAAAACAGTGCCTATGCCCACACCACTAGCATTAGTCTCCACAATAAATTACTTTGAAAAATTAGGCAAAGCTAAAATGGGTGCTAACACTAGAGCAGTTTTCAGCTTAGAAAATGAGTCTTCAGCTTCTGTATTCTATTTAAAAGTATCCTTTTGCAATAAAGCAGTTAATGGATTACTATCATCGCATAATTGCGTATGAATTTTCGGTAATAGCTAGACAAACCTAAAAAACCATGCAAATGTTTTAAAGTCGTTGGAATAGGCCATTAAAGTATAGCAAAAATTTTACCTTGCTTTGGAGAAACACCCTCTGCCGAAACTATGTGGCCCAGATACTCAACAGATAATTGCCCAAAATTGCATTTACTCAATTTTGCAAATAATTGGTCCTCCTGAAGACAAAATAATTCCTCATTTAAGAGTGTTATTCATTATAAGTTGAAAAGTGGATGACGCATTTGTAAAACCAAATGGCATGACCAGAAATTCATAGTAGCTATCATGAGTTCGAAATGCAGTCTTATGGATGTCTGCAGAATCCATTTGAATCTGATGGTATCCTACCCACAAATCAATTTTACTAAAAATAGTTGCACCTTGTAATTCATCCAACAATTCATCCACCGTTGGTATTGGAAACTTGTCTGGAATTGTAATGCCATTAAACACTTTATGGTCAATACAAAATCTCCACGTACCATCTTTTTTTTTTTTTTTTACCAGTAACACTGGTGAAGAAAATGGACTTTTTCTTGGCCTAATTATTCCAGATTTTAGCATTTCAGCGACTAATCTTTCAATCTCCGATTTTTGAAAATAAGGATATCTATATGGCCTGACATTCACTGGGCCAGCATTAGGCAACAAATAGATTTGATGATTAATAAATCAATCTGTAGGTAAGCCTTCTGGTGCTTGAAAAACAGTTTTATACTTGTCAATCAAATACTGCATATCATCAGGTACACTAGCCACTGGTGTCTCAATGGATAATAGAATAGATTGAAAGCAAAAGTATTGAAATACCTCATTAGATTTATATAACTTTTTAAACTGATGAAATTGCATGGGCAATGGAACTTGTTGTCTTTCACCAATCAAAAGGACTTTTTTCTCATTCCAGGTGAACTCCATTGATAAAGCTCTATAACTAGTCAACACAGGTTCTAAGAGTTCTAACCATTGAAATCCTAAAACAACTTCAACACCTTATATAGGCAGCACATAAAAATCTATGAAAAATATCTGTCCCTGAATTTTCAAATAACACCTTATATATGGAAGTATTCAAAATCAAGGAATTCTCTAGTTTCTCCATAGTCATATTCAAAATACGAACAAGTGATGCATATATAAATGAATGCGCAGCACCAATACCAAATAATACATGCACCATAGTGTTAAATAAGGGAAGCGTACCATCAATGATGCCCTGGTCAAACTAATCCACAGGCCCAGTTCCAAAAATTGCATAAGTTTGGCCAAATATTTTCTCTTTGCCTTTCTTGTTTCCACTAAATCCATCCCTCGATGAACAAGGAGCAGTGTCAACCATTATACTAGTAGATCCTACAGGAGAGGTACTACTTGCATAACTTTGCTGATACTCAGAAGATCTCTGAATATCAGTACCAGTAGGCTGATATTGCTGCTAAAATGGAGGTCTACAACCAACTAGTTGGAGGGAGGCAAAACTCTATAGTCTAGAAAAACTGTGCTGACCAGAAAATCCTCTACTAGCTTTAAAATCAGGTCTAACAGAAGCTGACTGAGTAGGCACTGAATTAGTATGAGAAGATTAATGATTCATCGGGTAATTTTTCATCAAAGGACCAGGCTGGTTACAAGTAGACATATATAAGGGCTGAGCGCACACTAACAGAATAAGGAGTGTCACTGGATTGTCCACCAGCTCCATTCTGAGTGTGTCCACATTTGTTCTGATTCTTCTTCTGATCTTTCTTGGTCATCGTGCCACCAACTTGTTCTTCTTTTCTTGATTTACCCTTATACTCACTGAACTGTTCAACGAAAACAACTTTAATACGTTGAGTTGCAGCAACGACATCCAAAATAGACTTATACTCCACAAGTGACAACTGTTGTTGGATTTTTGGGCTTAGATGCTTCATGAATTTAACCATTTGATCGAATGATTCCGCCTTTTTGAGATACTGTGATAGCTTCATAAACTTGACATAATACTTCAGTACAATCAAGCCTTCTTGTTCCAAATCATGATAAGCACTCTCCAAATCATGATAAGCATTAAGAATATTATGACAATAACCAACGTTGTAATAGTTACCACGAAACACTGTCTCAAACTAGGTCCATGTCATCATTTCTCATGGATAATCCAACTTAAGAGATTTCCACCTGACTTCAGTCATCTTCTCAAAATAAAATATTGCAAGTTCAACCCAATGCTCCACTGGAACCCCAATAGCAGTCATATTCTTCTTCATCACCCTCAACCAATTCTCAGTATCTTGAAGATCACCTCTTCTCACAAATACTGATGGGTTCATGCATCTCAACTGAACAAAGAATTGCATGTGGCGCATCTTGGGGTCCTTATTAATGAAATCTCAGGACAGATTCTGTAACAAATCCCTCAATGTTACAAGAGGATCAACAAACTGTGACTCAGCAGATTACACAGTAGGTGCAATAGAAATACAATTTCTGGGGGCTCTTCTTAGAGACATTTTGATAAGCTGAAACATTTACGGGGTATGTTAGAATACGTCTATAAGCACAATATATTATAAACTCTTTTATTACTACATTATCTATCTTATTGATATCACTTTTTAAGATGGAACTTGACTTTGGTACCAAATATTCTGTAACGACCCTCAAAGGACCCGAGACAGAATGAGAAACAACCCAATCTAAAGAACTGACTCATCCAACCCATTTCACTTAAATTTATTATTTAGCAGTGGAAGACTAAAATTTATTATTTAAAGGCCAGGACCCACCAAACACTGGGCTTTAGGTTCAATAAGTGAAATTAGATAGCAAAGTAATACAAATAATAGAATTGTGCGGAAAATAAATTAAAAATTACAAACTAAAGATAACCAAGTTTTTCCTCATAGAGTCTCTCCAGGAAAAATTATTAAAGTACGAAAATATAAGTGAAATCCTCCAGGTTTAATTCTGACTTGGCAATGGGAGATTCGGTTGATAAAATCCTTAAAATGTGTCATTGGGGTGAGTTGACTAAACTCAATGAGGATTTACAAATTTTTAATTAAATGAATTGTTGTTAAGCATACATGAATTTAAAATCACATCTTATAAATTCATTTAAAAAAATATTTATACAAAAGGGCATGTGTTTAAAATGACCCACTAATATGTGGTATGTAATTAAAAAAGACCCTCGTTGCACTAATCAAAAATCACAGTGAAAATAGAGCTACTACTTTAGGTACACTATGCCAAAGATATATAATAAAATAAAAATGATGTTCGACGATCACAAAAACCAAATAAATACCCTGATCAAGTTTAGGGATTCGAAACTCAAGGACACTGCACATACAGCTGTCCTATTACCCATTTTGAACAACAACAACAACAACTAACACTTTCTAATACGTTGAATGTGCGTAGAATAAAACAGACCCCAAATCGAGTTGATCAAACTCGATTCACACGACCGAGTCAATGCAAAATTATAACATGCATGCTTAATTTAAACGTGTATAGTGAAAGTAAAATATAATATAAAAATATGACGGTCATGAAATAGACACGTCATTTTCATGTGAGACTCATCTAAAAATAATTATTTTTTTAAAAAAATGTAAATGCAGTGCATAAAATAATTTCTACCTCAAAGTAGTTTTATCTTCGATCCATGTCCGATTACTTAAAATGTCCAATTTATAGAGTCTGCAACTTAAATTAATATTCGGGTACCTAAAAATAAGGTTGGAAATTGATGTAAGTTAGTGTTTATTAAAATTCCCAACATTATTTAAAATTAATTGGTTCAGAGAAAAACTCAAAATAGGCCCAAAACAAACTTGGACTGCGGCCCAATAAGATAGATATGTAATGTAATATCTTAATTATCTCAACACCTAATTACATCACGTATATGGAGAAAACGTTATTGGGGTGTTATAGTGACGCATTTAGAATTAGCCTTTGTAAACAGTTTAATTGACACCCATAAGTCAATTAGTTAGTGGATCTCTAAGTGAAACTTGGAACACTAACGTAGGCGGGTTTACCAAATAGCGTAAACAAATCTTTGTGCACACTCTCTATCCCTCACTCTTTAATTTTCGCATTTATTGTGATTGTTTATTTAATTATATATGATAAATCATTTAGGGATTTAGAGAATTTATATATAGCACGAAAAAGTTTGAAACACTATATTCACCTCCCTCTATAGGCGTATATCGATCCTTCAAAAACGAGAGATCGACAACGAGATGATGAAATTCTTGAAAATTTCTAAAATTTAGATGAAGACTAGATTATTTTTTATTTTTTACTTTCTATTGTAATTTGAAGTAAGTTTTTTGAACTTGTAATTTTTTTAACATGTTGCAAATAATTGACAATTAGATAAGTGTCAACCTAATTGAGATGTATCTAATTAATAATGATGCAACTGTTATATGTTTGTAAGGATATTTGTGTGATAAACTTTTTTTATTGTAACTGTTTTTTCTGTAATGATATTTGTAATAATATAATGTATTTTTTTTCTAAATACATATAATTTTATATATTAATAAAATAGTTTTGTTGGTTAACTTAAATGACTAATTATTATATATATTGATGATATAATAATAAATATGATTATAATTTTAAAAACTAAATTAAAAAAAATACACTACAATATATTGATATAAATTTGAATCATTTATGTATAGTAAGCTCGACTCGTTTAACCCATGACTTGTGAGTTGACTTGAGCTTAATTTGTTTTTAGGTAGGATCGTTAGGCGTGACTGATTTAACTTGATAGATTCAATGAGCTAGATGTTTTCATAATCGGCTCGGTCAACTCTTTTGTCATCTTTATCAAAAAGTCAGTGAAATCTGAAAATCTGAAATGTTCAATAATAATAAACACGATGACTTAACAACGGAGTTCAACAAAACCACATTCATACCACGATTCTCGAGGAGCAACCTTTATTAATTTATGCTTGTGGAGGCTATCTTTGGAAGAAATTGAGTGGATTCAATTCTAATGCTCCAAAAAATGCTCTTTGATTCTTTTTTGTTGTTGTGATAGAAGAGGTGGTTTTGCATTTATGGAATAATCACCAAAAGGATAGGTGAAAGGGAGTTATCTACAAATTGGGTTTGGTTTTGGTAGGTAGTGATAAACATGTTATTTTAGGATGATGTTGATGTTCAAAATAACATGAGAAATATGTTTTTTTTTTTCATATAAAAAAAAGTTGTGAAAAAGGAGATAGAATGTGTCGCTAGCCAAAAATTATGGGCAAGAATGATATAAGATCGGAATCTGTAATACTCTAGTTCAATTTCAAATCAAGAGAGTCGTATAATTTCAAGACATATCGCTTGAGAAACATAACAAGACATTGTCACGGAGTTTGACAAAAAATCGCGTGCAATAATGATCAATGGTTAAGTAATTGCCATATGGCTCAAACTAGGAGATTTGTATAGTCACATGCCATATGGCTCAAAAAATGTGAAGAAGATAGATTCCTAAGAGTATGCTTTTATCTCAGCATCTTTTTAGTGTACAAAAAATCAAGTGTTTAAAGTTTAAGGGAACTTAGAAAAGAATACAAGTACAGTAAAGATCCTCCAATATTAACACTTGCCCTTAATCAACGAATACAACCTATATAAAATCATTACTACAACGATGCCTTTCTTTTGAGTGTTGTGATGTCTTTTTGATATTAATATTTGGAGCAAATGCAATATATATATATATATATATATATATATATATATATGAATCTATGTAGCCTATATGTCACCTTTTAAGTGTTTAAGAAATGGCTAAAAATTTAACACTATCTATGTGAATTCCAGGTACAAAAATAACATAATGTCTTTTAATAATACATTTTGACATGAAAATTTATTGGCAAAAGACACTAGTAGAAGATTAGATATTTGAACTTTGTGAGATAATTGAAGATGGGTAAAAATCTCGGGTTTTGCTCAAAAGTGATTTTTTTTCCTGACATGGAACGTTTACGAAATGATTTGGAAAGTTGGCTTGTGACGTCTGTATAATTTTATTTTAATCGAATAAAGCATGATTTTTTGAGATATATGCGTGTATTTGATGTTTTTTATATTGATTTTTTATGTGATAGTTGAAGATGCGTAAAAATCTCGCGTTTTGCTAGAAAACGATTTTTTTTCTTGACATGGAATGAATGTTCACAAAATTATTTGGAAAGTTGACTTGTGACATTTGTATGGTTTTATTCTAATAGATTAAAGCATGATTTTTTGAGATGTATGCGTGTATTTGATGTTTTTTATATTGATTTTTGGTGAGATAATTGAAGATGCGTAAAATTCTCAGGTTTGGCTAGAAAATGATTTTCTTTCTAATATGGAGCGTTTACAAAATCATTTGGTAGGTTGGGTTGTGACATTTGTATGGTTTTATTTTAATCGAATAAAACATGATTTTTGGAGATGTATGCGTGCATTTGATGTTCTTCATATTGATTTTTTGTGAGATAATTGAAGATGCATAAAAATCTCGGGTTTTGCTAGAAAGTGGTTTTTTTACCTAATATGGAACGTTTACAAAATGGTTTGAAAAGCTTGCTTGTGATGTTTGTATGATTTTAGTTTAATCTAATAAAGCCTGATTTTTTGAGATGTATGCGTGTATTTGATGGTTCTTAATTTTACAGCTTTGAATAACGTGTGTATTTCATTAAGTTAAGTACAAGAGTGAAGATGTTATGTAATTTTTTAATGTGACCATGGCCTAAATTATTATGAAATAAAGAAATAATCTATTTCAACAATTAACAAACCAAAACACCTGAAAATGAGACAAGTAAAATGAAGAAATGGGTTCCAAAAGCAGGCCTTTCATGGGGTTTCTGTTTTTAGATTGGTCACCAAAAGCCCAATAAAAATGATTTAATATGTAAAAAATAATGTAGTAATAATAATAAATTGGATTTTCAGTCCATTTTAATTTGAAATTAGTAACTAAGAAAACTTTTCTCGAATTTACAGATCAGGAAAGAGATTCAATTAAACAAAATATAACATGATTAAACTTGCATGTCAATAGCATATCATAGGGTAATTATTAATATTAAACTTGAAGTATGAGAGTTATTTTAACTGATACCCTAAATTTTTATTTTTATTATCTAAAACTTCAAAGTTTGAGGCATTCGCAACGGACACCGTTACCGTTAGGGGTTCGCTAATGGTAGTTATTATCTATGAAAATTATTCTTTCTGCTGCCGAAAATACTCTTTATGTAACGGACGACACGTTTTTACTGCGAAAAATATTCTTTCTGTAGCGGATACTTGTTTTCCTCTACGAAAAGAAAGTCATGGCAAAAAAAAAAACTTACTTTCTGTTGCGGAAGACAAATATCCACTACAAAAGATAAGTTTTTTACTATAGCTACTTCATGTATGAATTTACTGTGAAAAGACGACCTATCTGCTGTAGAAAAGAATTTACTTAAAAATGAATATTTTTTCATATTCAATATAGCCACACAATTTATGGTACTAATTCATCGTCGAAGTGCAGATATTTAATTTCAGAATGACACGTAATTGTCGAAGCGTTGATATCTGTCATTTAATGGACCTTCTAACGGTAAAGATGTCAATTGCTAACTTCTCCAATTTTGAGGTATTATATAACAAAAATAAAAATTTAAGGTATTAATAAATTTTTTTTTCATATTTTAGTGTCAATATTGATAATTATCTAATATTATAATATCATTAGAAGTTATTTTTGCCTATTTTTAATTTAAAACTCTAGTATTTACTATCAATACAAAATGCTTTGTATTAAATCATTTAATTAATGCGTGTCCTAATAATTAATTTTGAGTATAATTTAAGATGTTTGGTTACGAGTTTAGTGGGAGATTAGTCCGAGATAAGGATAACTTATAATTTGGCAGGAACAGTAAAAGCCACGTTTCTCGCTGGCCTCTCACTTTTCTCGTTGAGTCGGTGGAAAAGCTTCGTTCCCGCTCTTTCCTGCTTCTCCGCTCCGCCCTTTCTCTCGTTAGAATCTTCCTTTTTTTCTGGGGGAGCAATAAGATTCTTCCGACATTTTTGGTTTTACGCTTTGATTCCACGCAATCTTACTCTGTTATCCTATCAATTGCATTGAGGTTTTGAGAATTCAAGAATGTGAATCCAGTTTTTCACGTTTTTTTTTGGTTTTAACTTTTTGTGCTTGCTTTTATTTTATTTTGATATTTCAGAGCTTTCGTTTTTGTTGTACAGTGGGATGTCTCTAAGAGGAATCTGAAATTCATGGGATGAATATCAAATTGGATGAGAAAAATATTGCTGATCAAGCTTATAATGGTGAAGGAGCCGTTAACCTTGCCCTTGCATACTCTGGATTCTCTCCTGCTTTTGTATGTTCAACTTGTCTTTGATCCTTTTCATTTTTTCGTTTGATTTTAAAGAATACTGCCATAAGAAAATACTTATCGTATTATGAATCAACTTTTCATTGATGGAGCATTAAGAGTTCTGAGAGTAACGGAGCAGTGTTCGTCAAGTGGGTATGGCATATAAATTTCCATGGCGATAACCCTTTGATTTCCTTAATGAAATGTTCTTTGGGTCCCCCGTGAAGATGAAGTGACAAACTTTTCTAATAGTCTTTTAGCCTCTTTGAATTCCATCCACATTGGTCATGGAAGAAGCAATTAAATACTTTATTATGATTATTAGTATTTTTAGTCGTTTAAAGAATTCGTGTATTTATGCCATCTGCATTACACAATTTTTGAAACTTTCACTAGATTGGGGGAGTTATGCGGATTCAAAAACCTAAAAAAAAAATGAATTACGATTGGAGACTTCTGAGTTGGCATAACTTTGCAACAATATCCTCACAGGAGCTACTTCCTTTGAGAGATGTAAATGGCCCCGTTTCTTTGACAGACAAAACATCGTAAACCAACTCTACGTGTAGCATGTGACTGGCCTATTAAAAGTCCTGAGCTTGTTGACTGAGGGCCATGTTTAGGTATCCTATATTCTGGGAATGCCGTCTTAACAATTTTGGAAAATTGGCATTGGTCTGTGTTTCATCATGTAGTTGTCATAAACATGTGACTGGGATTTCTGGAGATAACTCCATGTTAGAAAATAACTTGTACAACTAATATTTGGATCTCTAGCTTATTTGATTTGGATTTTGTTAGAGCTTGAACGATAACCGGAAAAAGAAAATATGATGTGGGTCACCAGATATATGTGGAAAACCCTTTTCAGGAAAGAAACCACTAGCTGAAGAATAAACCTAACGAGTTTTATAGCTCTATTTTACATAAATTTATAAAGAAAACAAAACTCTAAATAAGTTCTATAATGCGGGTTTACTGTCTCAACCCAATAAAATTTGGGTCACCAAAATCTAACAGATTTTGTATTAAAAATTGATATGCCTTCATGGTTGTTTGTTTTCTGGGTTGGTTGATGTATAGGGGAGGATGTGGCCTATTTTACTTATCATGAAGGAATTACTGGTCTCTTGTGTGGTTGTATTTCATTATAGATATGTTTACGTTTCATATACTGGAAAAACTCACCTTGGATTCCTTTGACAAAGTAAATTGGAAGGTACTTTGAGAAGATTGTATACATAGGCGTCCTGCTGCTCGGATGGTTGATACAAGAATGGTTAATCCACATTGTGATTCAGTCTGATCATTCCATCTTTTCTCGAAGTACATGATGTTTTTGAAAGCTCTTTAAATTAACCATCCATTTGTTTATTGTGCCTACTTTATTATGCACTTTTTGGTTTATGGCTTGACATGACTTTCTACGTTCTGATAAATGGGTAAATGTAGTTGAATCGTGAATTACCATCTTTGAGAGAGATATTTTGAGAGTCCTATTAGTTTTTCCTGTTTCTCCCTTATGCAATAGCTCTTGCGGAGAAGTACGAAAATGATGTAACCACGCGTTGTTGTTCAAAGGAGTTAACTAGCACAGAATCCATGCATTGCAATTTTGAAAATTCAAGCTGTGATCAGAAGAAACTTTAGCCTTAAGTGAACAACTTCTTTGTGGAAACCTTATTATTGTTTGTGCTGCATCTGATAATTCAAATGTCGGGATTTGGACTTTGATACTAGAAGGTCAACGTAGCCATTAATTTTTACACAAGGCAAATTCATTTTTTATGGAATTTTGTCTGGAGTGTTCTGTATGATTAAATAAACATCTGAGAGCCCACAGAGATTTTATATGGATCACATTTTCATCATTTCAGGTGTTCTTGAATGTGAGACATGCATTTCTGTTAAGATAAATGTACTTGTGTATGATTTGCAACATTAGTTTTATCCCGTGTCATAGTATCTCTCTCTTTTTGTGGCCCCTTGAAGTCACTAACCTTTTTACTTGGAAGTCTTCTTCTAGTAAGCTCAAATGTAGTTTTCTCCCAACTTCAAGGTGTTAGGAATCTGTTACCTTACCTTCTCTTGATTCTCAATTATAGAACACAACACACAATAACACACTATAATTAGATAAATTCTCACAAGTTTACACCACCTTTGCAGAACAAAAGGGTCTGCAATCCCTTTCCCACTTTCCTTACTTCTCAATTCAATTCTTCCCTAACCGTTCCTACCCAACTTCTCCCTCCTTTTATTTTTAAAAACAACCCCTAACATATTACAAAAACACCCCTAATTAACTTCTATTTACGCCTACTATACCAATTATGAATATGAGGCTTCTCTTTTCTAACATTACTAGCCGCCCAATCAGGCACCTTGTCCTCAAGGTGAAAATTAGGAAACTCATTTTGAATATTAAGAAAAAAATTCCCATGTCGCATATTCTTTAGGCAAACCTTTCCATTCAATGAGAACTTCTAAGAACTCTTTACCACCAATAGCAGTCTGTCGTAGAGAT
Source organism: Begonia loranthoides (assembly GCA_022433065.1). Classification (NCBI taxonomy): domain Eukaryota; kingdom Viridiplantae; phylum Streptophyta; class Magnoliopsida; order Cucurbitales; family Begoniaceae; genus Begonia; species Begonia loranthoides. Next base: position 55,527,406 of record CM039468.1, read on the forward strand.
GGCTAACGGGCTGGCTGGCTTGTCAGCCCGCCCACTCGGCTCGTTACTGTAGCGGGCCGAGCTTGGCTCGGCTTGCTACAGTAACCGAGCAGGCTTAGCTCGGGCCCAGAAGACAAATTGAGCCGAGCCCAAGCACCCGGGCTCGCGAGCCTGGCCCGCGAGCTGGCTCAAGAGCCTGGCAGGCTGGCCCGGCAAGCCAGCCCACCAGACCTCTGCCCGGGCTCGGGGTCGACGAAGCTCGCCAGTCGCCAGCTCGGGCTCGAGCAGCGCTGGATGTCGAAGACGAAGGTCGACGAAGACGAAGGCTTTGTTCGTCCAAGCAGCGAGCGATCTCGGAGACGAAGGTCGACGGAGACGAAGGTCAACGAAGACGAAGCTGGAGTCTGCCGTCTGGATCTTGCGTCTCCCGTAGGCCAGCGCTGGATCTCGCGTCGAAGAGTGTCGTCGTGGCGTCGAAGGAGGAACGAAGCTCGTTGTCGGGGCGTCGAGGCGTCGACGAACGAAGGTCGTCGCAGTCTGCCAGTCGAGGGCTCGTCGTCTTCTTCGTTCGATGCTGGATCTCGTCGTCTGTGAGTCACAAACTGTGAGTTCGCGTCTGTGAACTCACAGACGTCGTCTGAGTCTGAGGCACACTCCTCAGAGGCTCAGACTCAGACGATAGGAAGAGGCAAGTAATTGACATAGAAAGATATGGCACCAATAATCAATCATTTAATGTCTGACATTTCCAGAAGATAGACAAAAGCTTGAGAAAAACCCAAAGATGGTGAATTTATCAAGAAGTGTTGATTTTAGACCAATTTCCACTGACGCACTAGAACAAAGAGGGTCACTAAACATTTCTCAGGGACAAGATTATTGGTTGTTTCAATGGAAAGGTAGCCAATGAGAGTGCTTTTTCACATCAACTAAGGTCAAAAGGCGTGAATGTTTTACAACAATTGTCAGGGGGAGTGAATTCAAAAGTTTGGATGTTAGGCTCGTTAGGCTCGGCTCGTTAGGCTCGCTCGTTAGGCTTGGTAGGCTCGGCTTGTTAGGCTCGGCTTGTTAAGCTCGGCTCGTTAGGCTCGGCAGGCTCGTTAGGCTCGACTCGTTAAGCTCGGCAGGCTCAACGAGCCTGATTTTTTCAGGCTCGGCTCGTTAGACACCTCTAGTCTGTCGCACATCAAGGACATGAGGCGGTTCCACCAAAAGCTCCAAATCAGAAGATAATTGAGATGGAATATCCGTAGAAGCAATGGAAGTGCCAATGACCTTTTTAAGTTGAGAAACATGAAATACCGGATGGATACTAGTAGTAGCAGGAAGAGTAAGACGATAAGCCACTTGACCAATTTTAGCCTCAATAGGAAACGGACCATAGAAATGAGGACTTAATTTTTCATTTTGTCTCTTAGCCACAGACTTATGGCAATAAGGTTGTAATTTTAGATAAACTAAATCACCAATGGCAAAATGAACATCACGGCGTTGAGAATCAGCTGAAGCTTTCATTAGAATTTGTGTTTTTGTTAGTTGTAACTTCAATTCATCAAGAATCCCATCACGCTCCTCCAAAAGACGTTCAATAGAAGCCACCTGTGTAGAACCCATGCCATAACGAACCAATGGAGGTGGTGATCGACCATAAACAATTTGAAAAGGTGTAGTCTTTGCAGCCGTATGAAATGAAATATTATACCAATATTCTGACCAAGGAAGCCAACGACGCCAACGTAGGTTGAGAGTGGACGAAGCAACGAAGATAAGTCTCTAAACAGCGGTTGACAACTTCAGTTTGTCCATTGGATTGAGGATGATAAGCGGTACTATGTTGCAAAGAAGTACCTTGTGCTTTAAAGAGTTCTTTCCAAAAATGACTCATAAAAATCTTATCATGATTGGAAACAATGGAAGAAGGAATGCCATGGAGCCGAATAATTTCTGTAACAAATACATCAGCAACAATTGCAGCTGTAAATGGATGACACAGAGGTAAAAAATGTGCATATTTGCTGAGTCGATCGACAACCACAAAAATAGTATCAAAGCCTTCAGAACGAGGTAATCCTTCAATAAAATCCATGGAAATATCTTCCCACACTTGATTCGATATTGGAAGAGGTTGTAAAAGTCCTGCCAGAGACATTGCTAAATATTTTGTTTGCTGACAAGTAGGACAAGATGATACGAAATCACGGACATCTCTATGCATACCCAACCAAAAGAATTCAGCAGATAAACGTTGAAAAGTTTTAGCAATACCTGCATGTCCACCCACCGAACCACTATGAAATTCTTGCAATAGTAAAGGAATTAAAAGCGAACCTTTAACAAGCACCACACGATTGTTGTAGAACAAGTGATTATCAATTAAATGGTAACCCATGGGAGGATCTAACTTTTGAAGCAGTTTCGCCTTAATAGCACCCATATGTAGACTTTTTACAATTTCTTGATCAATTTGATCCCAAGGAAGAGAAACCATAGAAGTTGTAATACCCATAAAAGTCACATCAGGATGGCGTGATAGTGCATCTGCAGCTTTATTTTCTAATCTCGGTCGATATTGAATTTCAGAGTCATACCTAAGAAGTTTAATAATCCATTTTTGATGCTCTGGATTAATAACTCTTTGTTCCAACAAAAATTTAAGACTCCTTTGATCCGTACGAACCACAAATTCTTTGCCCAAAATATAAGGTCGTCATTTTTTAACTACAAACACTATAGCCATTAGTTCCCGTTCATAAATAGATTTTTGTTGAACTCGAGGAGATAAAACATGACTATAAAACGCAATGGGTCGATGGTCTTGCATTAATACTGCCCCAAATCCATGTCCCGACGCATTGGTTTCAATAACAAAAGACTTTGTAAAATCAGGAAATGCCAAAACAGGTACCATGGTCATTGCTTGTTTGAGTTGTCAAAAAGCATTTTCAGCTAGTGGTGACCAAAGAAATTTATCTTTCTTTAATAAATCTGTTAATGGCCGTGCAATCTGACCATAGTGTTCAACAAATTTGCGGTAATAGCCTGTTAAGCCTAAAAATCCGCGGAGCTCTTTCATATTGCCAGGTATTGGCCAATTAATCATAGTTGCAATTTTGGTTTGATCAACAGAAACTCCTGCACCAGAAATCATGTGACCCAAGAATTCGAGTTGCTCCCGAGCAAAGAAACATTTTGACTGATTAGCAAATAATTGGTGTTGATTGAGTGTCTCCAAAACTTGTTGCAAATGAATCAAAAGTTCTTCCATCGAATGACTATATACCAATATATCATCAAAGAAAACCAACACAAATTTACGAAGAAATTTTCTGAATACATCATTCATGAGACCTTGAAATGTAGATGGTACATTGGTAAGTCCAAAGGGCATTACTAAAAATTCATAATGCCCCTCATGAGTTCGAAACGCTGTTTTGTGAACATCGTCTCGTCGAACTCTAATTTGATGATACCCAGATTTGAGATCAAGTTTAGAAAAAACCTGAGATCCATGTAACTCGTCAAGAAGTTCATCAATAATGGGAATCGGAAATTTATTACCAACTGTAACTTTATTTAAAACTGGATAATCAACACAAAAGCGCCAGCTACCATATTTCTTCTTAACTAGTAATACTGGACTCGAAAAAGAACTCTCACTAGGCTGAATAATTCTTGCTTGTAACATTTCGCCAACTAATTTTTCAATTTCATCTTTTTGGATTTGAGGATATCGATATGGCCGTACATTTACTGGATTCGTCCCCTCTTGTAGCACAATAGCATGATCTTTGACTCGCTGCGGAGGTAAACCATACGGTAGGGTAAAAACCATTGCAAACTGCGAGAGAAGATTTTGAAGCTCCAAATTATCTGCTATATGAGAATCGACACTCGTGTCAACCGACCCTAATTCAATGAGCAAACCCATTCCATCATAGGTAAGTGCTTTAAAGAGGGCCTTGAAAGAAACTTGCGTATTACATAACGTCGGATCCCCAATCAATACCCTTTTTCGTGAGTCATATTCAAATTTCATGCTAAGCTGTTTCCAATTAGTTTGAATATCTTCCAAAGTTGTAAACCATTGCATACCCAAAATAACATCAGAACTACCCAATTCCAATGGCAAGAAATCAGCAAGTATTTGCATGCCCTGCATCGATAATTATAATTCTTGACATACAGCATCACCTTTAATAGTAAATCTCGTACCCGTCATAACTCCGTATCGTTTAATTTTATCAGTGGCAATACCCAATTTAGACACTAATTCAGAGCTCACAAAATTATGGGTGGCTCCACTATCAATTAAAATAATTACTTCATGGCCTCGTAAGTCACCTTTCATTTTCATGGTTCGTGGAGACGTGAATCCCACAATAGAATTGGCTGATAACTCCACCGCCGCCTAATCCGTGTCTTCTTTATTTTGGTTCTTAATAAAATCATCGATTTCCTCCTCATCTTGACAAATTAAAATTTGTAATTCCTTCGCTTTACAACGGTGTCCAATACTGAATTTTTCATCACAATGGAAACACAATCCTTTTGCTCTTCGATCTTGTAATTCAGCATTTGTGAGCTTCTTAAAAGGTTTGTCAAACTTAGGAAATACCGGTTTATTCGTCGGAAGTTTGATCTGACCAATATTATTGACAACCCTTGTACCGCTGCTTGACGGGCTGTAAGGAACTCGAGATTTTGTGGGCGGATATCAGAATGAATTCAACAAAGTCAATTTGTCTTCAACTCGCTGGGCTGTGAGCATTATTTGGCCCAAACCTGTTGGTTTGAGGACATGCAGCTCGGCCCGAACTTCAGCACTCCCATTGAGAAATTGTGCTTCCAGAATTGCTTCTGGAACATCGGTCAACGAAGAGGCTAACCTCTCAAATACCTTCTTGTACTCTCTCACCGAAAAGGCTGCTAGTGCTGCCCAGAAAGGTGTTGTTGCCCATGGTGCTGCCTAGAAGGAATTTTTTAAAGTAAAGGCTGCCCATGCTGTTGCTCAAAAAGGAATCTGCCCACAAGGGTGCTGCCCAGGGAGAGGAATTTTTTAATGAAAAGGAAGCTGAAAATGGGGCTGCCCAAAACAGTAGGGTTGAATTGGAAACTGCAGCCTTCAGCTTAGGAAAAATGCCCGATCTTGATCAGTTGACCCAATTTTGGGTAGACAACAAGATTAAAATTAAAGATAAAATTATTATGTTTTTAACTGACGATGAACTCAAAGATTAGCACAAGCACCTTGAGCACAAGGTGCATCTTGGGGAGTATTGATACGTCCCCTCCAGAAAAGCAACTTTTATTAGTCTCTTAGTATTCTGTGTTTGTCTCTTCGTATTTCGTTGTGTCTCTTAGTAATCAAGTAATGTTTTTATTTAAAGAGGGAGTTGTAGGGGGAAAGGGTATCAGGAAAATTGGGAATAGTCTATTGGGAGAGCTAGCAGACCTCTCGAACGTCTGCGCTATCGTGATATTTTTCTTTTTCCATTTTGGTTTTAGCTGTTTCTAATTGATATCGAGCGGGGTTCCTATCAGAAGATCAAAATTATATTTAGATTGTGAAAGCTGAAAATGTGAAGCAGTATGAGTGATGACAACACCAAGAAAATAATGCAAAGTTCCAAAATCCTTAAGGGCAAAAACTAAGCTCAAATACCTAATAAGCTTAGTGATGTAATCAATATGGCTGCATATAAGAAGTATGTCCTCTACGTATATCAACATAATAAGAGTAATGTTAGCACGGTGAAAAATAAACATTGATATATCTGCTTTAGAAGCAATAAAACTCCAGAAATAAGAGCTGCAATTAGGTTAGCATACTAAGCACGAGGCGATTGTTTTAAATCGTAAATGACTTTCCGTAAGAGACAGACATGAGATGGCCGTGTAGCATCAATAAATTCCGGTGGTTGACCAATATACATAGTTTCAGAAAGATCACCGTGGAGAAAAACATTGCTAATGTCAAGTTGTCGAATAGACCAATCTTGAGAAAGAGCGAGAGATAGAACCAATTGAATTGTTGTTAGTTTAACAATCGGACTAAAAGTCTCAAAGTAATTAAGACCCTCTGTTTGGTCATAACCCTAGGCAATCAAACGAGCTTTATAACGACTAAAAGAACCATTCGAATGTTTTTTTAGCTTGAAAACTCATTTAGAGCCAATAACCTTCAATCTTGGATGATATGGAACCAATTTCCTAGTTCCATTTTGTTGTAGGGCTGTTATCTCATCAGCCGTAGCCTGAAGCCAAACAGGATCATGATTAGCTTGCTGAAAATTATGTGGTTTAAGAGAAGAAACATTTGATTGGAGAAAAACCTTTGGTTGAAAAATACTTGATTTACCTCTTGTAGTCATAGGGTGACCATTGGTAATAGCCATTTTATTTCTAGTAGGGTTGACCTGCACAGGAGAAACAATAGAATAGGAAGACAAAAGAAGAGACACAACAAGATTAGTGGAGATAGAAGTAGGTGTGGGAGGGAGAGGAGGAGCACTATGAGCAACATGGGGAGAAAATGGAATAGAAGCTGAAAAGAAAAAGAGCCTGATGAGACAGACAACAAAGAAGTAGTCTTGCAAAATGGAAAGGTGGATTCATCAAATAACACATTACGAGAAATATATATGAGACCAATAAGAGGTTGAGGGCAAAGATAGCCTTTGTGATGTATGTTGTATCCTATAAAAGCACATTTAGCAGATCATGGTTATAGTTTATGAGAATTGTATGGCCTTAATAAGGGGTAGCAAGTGCAACCAAACATGCGAAAATGATCATACGCTGGAGGCTTGTGAAATAAGATTGCGTAGGGGGATTGATTTTGAAGAATTGGAGTATGAAGATGATTTATTATATAATAAGCTATTTGGAAACTAGAAGGCCAATATGATGCTGGAATACGAGAATTAAAGAGCAAACAAGGCTCATTTCTACGAGATGACAATTCTTTCTTTCGTCACGACCTTTTTGTGTTGGAGTGTAAGGGCAAGAAATTTGATGTTTAATGCCAGATTTATTGAACAGAGACGTCAAGGCATAGAACTCGCCTCCCCAGTCAAATTGAAAAACTTTAATGTGAGATTGAAATTGATTAAAAACCATGGCATGGAATGTTTGAAAAGCATGAAGTACATCATATTTAGATTTGAGAACAAGTATATATACTAAAATCATCAATAAAAGTCAAGAAATATCTTTCACTGGCAACTGAAGAAATGGGCGATGACCACATGTAACGCCCTGTATTTTAAAACTTTTTTTTTTCTTAGTCATATAAAATTTTTTTTAATTTATTTAAAAATAATTGAAGTAAAGAAGATAAGAGTAATCGAAGTGGAATTAATAATAGCCTCAATACACCATTTTAATATTTAGGCTAAAAATTCATTATTTTACAAAACATTTATCATAATTCAAAAACTATCTTTAACTGTTCCAAAAGCAAAATCAACAAATATTATTTTTCCGTGGGCCATAACCCTCAGGTCGAACTCGGTTGATAACTCAATTGCTCATCCTGCAATATCTCCTCCTTCACAGGTAAGTCATTGATATCAGGATAATCACCTATATCACAGGATAAAACAACGAGTCTAACACTAAGCAAGAAATAAAATGTAAAGCAATGCTCAATGCTCAATGCTCAATGCTCAATGCGTGCTTATGCACTTTGTTTCAGAGAACAACCTATCATCTCTGCTTTTTCATTTATGTTTCTCTTAATAGTCCAAACGTTAGAGATTTCTAGTACAAGAGTTATGATACATCATCTAGTCTTGTGGCTTAATTGACACTCTGTTCCTACTTGGGACGAGCTTTTTATCAGTGGTGTCACTACCAAGAACTGTCACCTATCCTCTCAAACCCCCACATGCCTATTTACGTTTATTTCATTCATTTCATTGACATGTCATGCATATGTCAATATTTTCATAAATTCTAATAATGATACATGTATGTCATATCATATTTATTCCATAGCAATTCTACAAACTTGTCAAAGAGAAATTCATATTTTGAGTAACAGAGAAATTTATCATGGAATAGTTTATATATTAAATTCATATTATAAGGGAGAGAAGTTCCTATATTTAACAGAGCAATTCATATTTATAGCGATGATAAATTCCTATATGTATTTTACATTTATTAACAGGATACAGTAATTTAATTTCTGAATTATTAATCAAAATAACGGCATTTACATAGAATTTATATTTATTAACAAGGAGCATTTCCTATATTTATTAACAGGGTACAGTAATTTAATTTCTGAATTATTAATCAAAATAATGACATTTACATGGAATTATATTTATTAACGGGGAGCAGTTCCTATATTTATTAACAGAGTACAATAATTTAATTTCTGAATTATTAATCAAAATAATGACATTTATATCACAAGATTAATAATTTTCTTATTTCAGAGTGAATATCCATTTATCTTTTTATTAGTGAATTATTGATGAATAATCATAATTTTATAACTAACAATAATTCACAACAATTAATCCAGGGCAATATACAAATAATCATACATTATTGTGATGTAGGCCTCCACTCTGGCCACACATATTCTATTTCTTACCTTTGCCAAAAATACCACACACAGAACTTCCCCTTTCACACCAACAGTTCTCTCTTATACCCTCAGCTCTTTCCCTCTCTTTCTTTCATTCTCTCTCTCTCTCTCTTAGCCACTTTCTTTCTCTTTTTCTGTAATACTCCAGAGTGCTTCCTCTACTCTATTTATAGGCATAAAAAACATGCTCTGCTGAGTGATTTCAGCAATTATGGAGGGGTAGCTTTTACAAACCGCAGAGATACAACTTTCTCAAAACATGGAAAGGTATATGAATAAAACATCCTTATTTTAATAATTTCTTTTCTTTTATTCGATTCTCTTCACTTTTCTTCTCTTTCCTCACCATTCTTATTTTCTTCATTAATGCCATATCACCCACCAACTTTTCTTCTCTTTCCCCCACCATTCTTATTTTCTTCATTTTATAATCTCATATCACCCGCAAACTTTTCTTCTCTTTCCCTCCAGTATTGTTATTTCTTTCATTTTATAATGCCACATCATCGCCTTAATCCAACTAATTATCCTCAATTATTCCACCAATTAACATTTAATTACTATAAATATCTCACATTAACTCTAATTATTCTCCAACATCAATATTATCATTCAATGAAATCCTTAATTATCCTCATTTAATCTGGAAAATCAGGGTATTATATTCCATAATAAAATCACCCAAAAATCTCCAAAAATTATAATTATTATTATTCTTGGCCTCAATTTAATTTCAGGAATTACACCACATACATCCGAGTGTATTGACTCAAAATGAGAAGACGCACTAGATAACGAAAGAGAAAACTGGAGAGCATGGGATTTGTGTTGCGTGAAAACACAGAGATTAACACAAACACAACATATAGAATAGAATTACCACAAATCTAGTTTACAAACACGGACTCGGAGAAGGAAAAACAACTTTTGTTTTTTGAAAATTACAACACACACCCTTCAGTTATTTTTTCTCTTTCTAAAATGCACTCTTAATTGCACACATTTTAACCGTTAAACTACAACTATTTCAAATACCATCTTTATCCCTTTTTCTAATATATGTTTTTCCAAACAATCTGTCCTCCTCGGCTGTACATGCATCATTACTTCCCCCATTGGAATAGAACTTGTCCTCAAGGTCCATATCTAGAAAACGAAATTATAATTTCTAAACAAGTTCCCAAGATGCATATTCCTTCTCAACTATTTTTGCTTCATTTAAGAACTTAGCTTGCAAACTAGTATCATTAGCTGCTTGATTATCAAGCAGCTTCAGGCCGGATTTACAACGATGCCCAGCCTCCCATTTATCTCCACAACGAAAATAGAGATTAGCCTCCCTTCGTTGGTTCCGTTCGATTTGAGTTGGAGTCAGACAATTAACTTCAATGGTAGGAACCGAATACGGCAATGATGACAACCCTGGTCGAAATTGGCTAGAAGATTCAGAGAAATCCATAGATCTATTGGACCAGGAAGTCGGGTTATTGGGTTGATATTTCTGTTTATTGTATTGGACTTGGAACTTGGCCTTTTATTTTAAAGCTAGCATAAGAGCTTCATACACATTATTGGGTTGTAAAATACAGACATCATCTTACAAATCGGGTGACAACCCATTTATGAAAGCCCAAGTATAGTCTCTTTGTCTATTCCATGAATTCTAGTAGCCAAATCTTGAAATTGATCCCCATAATCTGTAATAGTACAAATTTGTTTTAGGCTCATTAATTATTCTTGAACAGATTTCCATTCCTTAGGACCAAACCTTTGGCTCAAAGCATGTTTCAATTCCTCCCATTCGATCTCTGGTTCTTCATCCAAAATACCCTTATAAAAATCCCAAGCTCTGCCTATTTAAAAATCAACAATAGTGGAGATACGTTGGTCTGATGGAACCCGGTTCACCCTAAAAAACATGCTCCACTTTCTTTAACCAAGAAGACCAACCATCACCTTCAAATATTGCGATATCCACCCGAGGGAAACTGGGTTCCTAGTGCCTTCTAGAACTGCTGTTTTCCATAGCGAGCGAAGAATGTCTTCCTAGTCCGTGACGATTTCCCAGCGCTCGCGAAAAGTTCGGCCAAACCTACGCTCTGGAGGACGATCGGATGAGTGATTTCCTCAACTCACAACGACAAACCTTCCATCAAAGATCCTCTTGAAGCTTCTCGCCAGTTTCAACTAGGGCAATCGCTCACGTAGCCACCAGCCTCAGCCGTTGATGTGAACCGTCTGAAACCAACGCAGATAGAACGAAACTGGCACAAGGAGGTGAATCTATGTTTTCGTTGTGGTGACAGATGCCAGATGGGAGACAAGCCACCGTTGTAAATTCGGTCTTAAGCTACTCGATGGTCAGGTCGTAGAGAACACAATTTTGTGAGCCAACTCGTCAATTGAAGACGAGGTCGCTCCGAGGAGGAGGTGATGATGGTACAACCAGATTTGTCTCTGCTATCTATGGCGGGGTGAATGACAATCATACCTTGAAGTTGTTTGGTTACATTGGAGGGCGACAAGTCACTGTGCTAGTGAACTCGGGAGTAAATTCCTCATTCTTAAGTTGGGTTGTGGTGCACCAAGAATAGTTGTCTTTCATATATTCCGGAAATTGCCGTTAAGGTTGGTGTCTTGGTGATGGATTTACAATTAATCTCAGTTTCATTTACAATTTATTACCATTTGAAATTCCTGGAGTAGACGTGGTCTTGGGCATAGCGTGGCTAAAATCATTGGGAACGATGAAAGCGAATTTTAGACAATTGTGTTTGAGTTTTGAAAGGGATGTTGCGGAGGTTGTTTTACTGGGGGAGTCAAATCTGTCAATACGTCAGATTTCTCTCAAACAAATGGCTAAATTGATTGGGATTAGAGAGGATTGTTATTGGATCGAGTTGAGACAACATGTTCAGGAAACCAAGCCTTGGCCTTGAGAGGTAGATATATACATGACTAAACTTAAAGGGAATTTTGCTTCCGTTTTTTCTGAACAGAATGGTCTTCCTCCAAGCAGAGAATTTGATCATGCTATACGGTTACAGCTAGGAGCTACCCCTCCCCACATTTGGCCTTATTGTTATCCACACTCTCTAAAGAATGAAATTGAGAAATTGGTATTAGACATGACGGCTTCCGGAATTATTAGACCAAGGCAAAGCCCATATTCTAGTCCCGTTATTTTAATTGAAAAGAAAGATGGTAATTATGCTTCTGCGTGGACTACCAAGAGTTGAATAAGATCATCATTCCCGGTAAATTTCCAATTCATATAATTGAAGAGTTGAATGACGAATTGTAGGGTGCCACATGCTATTCTAAGTTGGATCTCAAAAGCGGGTATTATTAGATAAGAATGTGCGACGATGATGTTGAGAAAACAACTTTTTGCACACTTCAGGGCTGCTATGAATTTCTGGTTATGTCGTTTGGGTTAACCAACGCTCCAACAATTTTCCAGGCCACGATGACAGCTTTATTTCAATCTTTCTTATGACGATTTGTAATGATTTTTCTCGATGATATTCTCATTTTTAGCAACACAAGGGAGGAACACTATTAACACTTACATTCTGTTTTGGAGTTATTAACAAATGGTAAGTTTGTTTTGAATAAAAAGAAATGTTTTTTCTTTCAAGATTCAATGCACTATTTGGGACATAAAATTAGTGCAACGGGAGTCCAAGTAGAAGAGGAAAAGATTATCAGAATAACGAATTGGCTGCTTCCTTCTTCAATCAAAGATGTTCGGGGGTTTCTCATATTAATGGGTTTTTATCGCCATTTTGTAAAAAATTATAGACAAATTGTTCGCCCACTTATAGCAATGTCGAAGAAAAGCAAATTTATGTGGAATGAGGAGGCTCAACAAGTTTCATGGTTCTTAAGGAATGAATGACACAAATACCGATATTAGCATTACTGCTTTTTTCCAAACCATTTGTGTTGGAGGTGGATCCATCAGAAGAATTTTGGGTTGTTCTTAGTTAAGCTGGAGGCCTGATCTCATATTTCAGCAAATGTTTTACTAATACCAGTCTCTCCAAATCAGTTTACGGATGAGGACTAATGGCTCTTGTCATAGCAGTTCAAAGGTGGCGTTCATATCTATTAGGAAGGCGATTTACCATATTTATAGATCAACAATCACTAAAGTATCTCTTAGAACACTGATTATCAACTCCTGCGCAGCAGAAATGACTAGTAAAATTATTAGGATACGAGTTTGATATTGTCTACAAAGTTGGGAAGGAGAACAAGGCAGCAGATGCATTATCTCGTCGGGATGTCTAGACAATTTAGGAGATGTTGCTAGCTGTATTTGGTCCGCAAATATTAGATATGGAGATATTAAAACGAGATATTCTACAAGGTGAAAAGTTATCAACAATCAAGGATAGTATCATAGCCGGAACCAATTATGATCATCTTTATTCGGTGCAAAACGATATTTTATTATTTAAAAAAATAATTGTGATTCCTTCACAATCTGTCTTGAAGAATAAATTATTGGATAAGTTTCATTCTTCTCCCAATGGTGAGCATTCAGGGATTTAGAGGACATACAAGCGAATCAGTGCGAATATATTTTGGGAGGGCCTACGTAAAGATGGTTCAGAAAATGGTTTCAAATGTACAATATGTAAATGCAACAAAATAGAATCTTCGAGTTCAACAGGTCTTCTTCATCCTCTACCAATTGGTATGAGAAGATATATCCTTAGATTTTATAGAAGGCCTTCCTAAATCGAATGAGTTTGAAGTGATATTGGTGGTAGTAGATTGTTTCATTAAATTCGTGCATTTTATTGCCCTCAAACACCCGTATACGGCCAAGTCAGTAGCAGAAGTTTTTAGCAAGGAACTGGCCATACTTCACGATATGTCGAAAAGTATAGTCAGTGATCGAGATCGAATGCTTTAGCAACTTCAGCAATAATTTTTTTGGTTGCAACAAACTAAACTTTGAATGAGCTAAGGCTACCACTCACAAACCGACGGACAAACAAAGGTTTTGAATCATTGTTTGGAAGCCTACTTATGATGTTCTGTTTCGGATCAACCACGAACTTGGAGTTGTTGGTTGAGTTGGGCTGAATATTGGTACAACAACAATTTTCAAGGGTCAGCTAACATGACCCCGTTCCAAGCATTATACGGTCGGATGCCTCCTACCTTGCTCCGCTATTGTGGTGGAAAAACGGTGGTTGGATCGGTGGAGCAACAAACAATTAAAGGAACGAGACGAGTAATTGGAAATTTTAAAGTGGAATCTTGAACAGGTACAAATGAAAAAACTAGCAGATTCTTCGCGGCTAAATCGACAATTTGAAGTGGGTGAACTAGCATGGTTAAAGTTAAAACCTTATAGGCAAACTTCTGCAAATATTAAGTTGGCTCCAAAATTTTATGGCCCTTTTGCAGTAGTGGCACGGATTGAGGAGAATGTGGCTTACAAATTGCAACTATTAGACCCCATTTTTCCATGTGTCCAAGCTGAAAAAAGTGGTGGGCAATCACCCATTATCTTTGGGAGGGTTTTGATACAGAATTTCAACCTTTATATCCAGAAAATATTCTCCAACACAGGCTTGTACAAGGGAAACCAGAAATATTAGTGAAATGGTCTTCTAAGTCGGAGGAAAATGCAACTTGAGAACCAATAGCAGCATTACAATTCAAATTTTTATACATTGACCGTGAGGACAAGGTCTACTTCAACGGGAGAAGTGATGATACATGTAGATGGGAGGAAGACAGGTTATTTGGGAAAACATATAATAGAAGGAAGGGTAGGGAAAGAAATTGAAGGTGACGTGACAGAGTTTGTTACGAGTGCAGGGGGGTGTTGTGTGAGAGGAAGGAGAGCATATACATAGGCGAGGAGAGAAAATGATATACAGACTTTCCTACACCTTGTTCCTAAGATAATTTATCAATCCTGAGTTTTGGATCAACTTGTTGAGGTTCAGAAACCTGGTAAGTTTGACATTGAAGGGGCTATTCATCGATTTAAAGATGTCATTGCTTACCCATGTCTGGTGTCACAGTCCTACTTTCAATAGATTTAAGAAGGGTCGTGCGGCACTCGTCGCTAGTGGAAACAACGAGTCAGCTTATAATGTGTGCCAACGACACTAATTGCCCACGACGTTAGAGCGAGCTTTGTGTCTAACGAGCGAGCGGTAAACAAGCGAGTTTAATTGAAAAGAGAATCATTGAGCATAGTAAGTAAAGTTTGAATGTAAAAAAATTTATCATTAATTGTCAGTAAATTACATTGAGTATGGGAGGGGTCTATGTGCGATCATGCCTCGCCCCCCTAAAGAAAATACATTGAACTGTCAAAAATAGAAGGAACTAGGGGTGGGAATCGGTTCGGTTCGAACCGAACTGAACCTACCAAATTTAGTCTAGTCGGTTCGGTTCGGTTCAATTAAGCAAAAAATTTGGGATATAACTGAATCAAACCAAACCAAACCAAAAAATGTGATTCGATTCTTAGTTTTAAGTTGTAGGAACCAATTAATCCGAAACCGAACCGAAATTAAAAAAAAAAAAAAACCTCCTGAAAAGGCGAAACCCTCCTGAAAAAAAAAACCCTTCTGTCTTTCTCCCTCAGTCACTCCCGAAAACCCATCACCCTTTCTCTCACTTTGTCTTCTCTAGGTCTAGCCGCACCCGCACCCGCACCTCTCTCCGTCTCCCGCCGACTCTGCCTTCTTCTTAGTAGCTCTAGCCGAAGGCGGACATTAACGACGACCCTACCCTCTCTCTCATGCTCACTTTGGTTTGCAATTCTGCATCTCCTGTTGTAGATTATTTGAGTTCTTCAGGTTGTGCTCTCTTCCTATCCATCCTTCACAGATAGGCATTATAAAATGCAATCCAGCTAGAGACGATTGGCGGGCAGGATTGGTCCCTCTTGGCCATTTATTTGTACTCCATTTAGCAAAGGTGAGAATGAAAGTAGCCAGCAGAGCTTATTTGTGTTGTAGGAGAGCCAGTTCAGGTCCTGGTTGAGTTGGAAAACCTTTGAGGTTTTGATTTAAGGGTTGATATCATATTTCTATTGGTGCATTCCTGAAAATTTGATGCTTTTCCAACCTTCATAAATGATAAATCTTCCTCCAAACTCATCAACTTGCAGGGACAATTGTAATTTGGGGCATTGTCCATTGCTTTAGTGTTATTGTTGAACACCTCATCAGGGATGTTGACAATCTGCTTCATGGAGCAAGCCAAGGCCTCTTGTTTTTTAATTCTATTCAATGCGGTAAGTTTGCAAAGTTGAAGAATATATCAGTTCCAGGTATATATGTCTAGTCACCATTGCCATTACTTGTTTCTCACTTTGTTGGTGGCGATGGAGGTGACTTTTATTATGGACATCGACAACAGGAGATGCAGAAATCTTTAAATGTTGAAGTAAATAATCTGAATAATCTGATAGTAATATTTTTATCAACGAGTGGAGTTCTCTTAACTATTCATCTGTACATTGTTTATAGGACCTTTAACATTGTTGAAAGCTTTTAAATTCCTCACTATTCCCAAAAGCCAAAGACAATACCCTTACAACGTAGGTCCTCCGACATTTACTATGTTTTAATTTGTTCTTATTTGTAAAGAGATGAAATAAAATTTGGCATTCCTCATCTTGTAGATAGTGCTGAACATGATCCAAAATGAGGTTTAAAAACATATCCAGAGTTAATGACAATTCTTTTTTTCTCTTTTGACAATATTTTCTACTTTTTCTGATTTCCAGCAAAATACTGTTTTTAGAACATGCCAAACGGAGGCTTTGCTTTTGCGGGTTCTATATGTTTTTTTCTTCTTTTATAGGTTTCAGAATTGGGAGATGATCCCTTTTTCTTTGTAACTCCTTTGAGGAGCAGGGACGTTTCTATTGTCGATCAGATCCACTTTCTTTTCAAGTCTGATTCGAGCAGAATTACTTGTTTCAATTTGCATTGGTTGAGTCAAGTTTTCTATTTCAACTAATTGTCATCCTAGAATCAGCAATTTTGATTGTTTTTTTTTTCATTATGTATAAAAGAACTTTATTGTCTTTTTTCCACAAGATGAGCATTTTAACTTGACAACAGGAGATGCAGAAGTCTTTAAATGTTGAAGTAAATAATCTGAAATAATCTGATAATAATATTTTTTCATTGAATATATTTTAAATGTTGAAGTCTTCAACAGATTGAAGTAAGGTGAAGTTTGAATGATTGTTCTTCATGATTATTAGAGATGAATGATTGTTGAAGTCTTCCATGACTTTGATAATTTCAGGTGACACTATTTCTTCTTTGTTTTCATCCGGGATCAAAGGGATAAGGGCATATGTCGGATCTTGATTTTTCAATCCTCTTTTAAACTGTATTGCAGAAATCATCTTTAAGTTGCTAGCACTTAATTGCTTGAGGATTGCAAGGACGACTGTTGGATTGTTCCCGGTAATTATCATGCATTTAGCTGATGGGATGAGAATGACTTTGTATTCCATCAAGAATTTCATCCCTAATATAACATCAAAGTCATCCATCTGTGCCAAGATGAAGTTTGTTGGTCCCGTCCATGTGCTGAGTTTTAGCTGATCTCTTTTTACGACCCCAATTACTGGCATCGCTGTTGCATTCATCGTCTTCATCTTGCCAGCATTCTTTTCTAGTTTTAGACCTAGGTGATAAGCTTCTTTTTCTGTTATGAAATTATGTGTGGCTCCCGAGTCAATCATAGTGCTTTTGGCGGCCCTATTATTGACAAGGCTCTTCACGTACATAAGGCCTTTGTTTGGTGTCTTTTTCAAATCTTCCATTTGCTGTTGAACAGCTGATAAAAAAGTCATTGTCCCTACTTCAGCGACTTCCTTGGGTGCTTCTTCGACAACTCCTTCAGTAGGGATGTCATTATGAATCGAGGCTTGTAATGCTGTTAATGCTGACCTATGAGGGCATTATGCAACTCGGTGTGGCCCTTTGCATAAAAAGCAAGACGTGTGTCTATTTGGTTGTCATTGATTATTAGCCCATTTCCATGCTTCTTGGCCTTCTCTTGGCTTTGAACCTTTTGTATTACTGGGGTTGCGGGGAGCATTCTTTTTCAGGCCAATGTTTTCATTAGCATAATCAAATAATCTTTCGGCTGCAGCAAGAGCACTTGAGAGAGTTTGTACTCTCTGTTCATATAGCTTTGTTCTAGCCCACAGTTTTAGTCCTTTAATGAAGGTGAAGATTTTGTCTTTCTCTGACATGTCTCGAATATCTAGCATGAGGCCTGAAAATGCTTTAACGTATTCACGAATGCTACCCGTCGGTTTCAATTCTCGCAGTAACCGGCGTGCATTAAACTCAACATTTTCGGGAAAGAATTGATCCTTCAACTGCTTTTTGAGTTCTTCCCAAGTATCGATGACACATTCTTTATTGCAAATATCATTATATTTCGACCTCCATCAGAGGTTTGCGTCACCAGTAAGGTGCATGGTGGCCAATATCACCTTGGACTCTTTATCAGTTTTAGTGGCTTTGAAATATTGTTCCATGTTAAAGATGAAAATTTCAATTTCCTTGGCATCGCGAGCTCCCCCAACGGATTTCGGCTCGGGGATCTTCACCTGACTACGTTCAATCGAATTTGAAGTTTGAGCTTGGTTTTCCATGGCTCTCATTGTAACGTTCAGTCTAACGTTCATTTCAGCAATTTCAGCTTTGAGGGAATCGAACATCACTTTGAAGTCTTCCGTCCGATCGGTCACGGTGCTTGTTAGTCAAGTGTGAGCAAGGTCGATCTCTTCGACCGCTTCAGGACCTCAACTATCGCACTTGTGGAGCTCTCTCCACTTTCTACCCTTTTTCCTTTCTCTATTCGGGATTCGAGGTTCTCAACCCGATCCATTAGCTCTCGGATCGGGAGTGTTTATTTGATTGTGAATAACAGCAATCTCAGTAAAAAATTCAGACATTTCCTTCATTCATTCTTTTAGGAAATGAATGTCATCAGGTATTTATTGGAGGTACTTCATCTCCTCTTCAACTCGATTATTCGTTCGAGTTGGTCCATTGATGAGTTTGCCTTCTCTGACGAATTCTTTTTCAGTATGCTTTCTTTCGATTTGAGCTAACTGGGCTCTGATACCAACTGTTACGGTCCTACTTTCAAGAGACTTAAGAAGGGCCGTGCGACACTCGTCGCTAGGGGGAACGAGTCAGCCTATGAAATGTGCCAACAACACCAATTGCCCACGACGTTAGAGCTAGCTTTGTGTCTAACGAGCGAGCAGTAAGCGAGCAAGTTTAATCGAAAAGAGAGTCATTGAGCATAGTGAGTAAAGTTTGAATGTAAAAAGTCTTATCATTGATTGTCAGCAAATTACATTTAGTAAGAAAGGGGTCTAAGTGCGATCATGTCTCGCCCCCCCTAAAGAAAATACATTGAACTGTCAAAAATAGAAGGAATTACTCTAACAGCATGGACAGCTATAGACAACACGTTCTGGACAAGTCCAAATTCTTATACTTGGCGTGCAGGCAATTGGGCGTGGGTGGTGAGCATTGTTTTCCTCAAGTCTGAAGATTGTGAAGGAGTTTTAGTAGCTGCAACTGCAAAAGACTGTAGTGTGATGATTGCTCTTAGACCAAGAAAATTTGGCGGATCTGAGTCGACATGTATTAATATTTATATACCCTGAGTTGGCTGACCAGACTTTTGATTATAAGGTGAACACCTACCTAAGCATAAATCATTTTGGATCTAATAACCATGAATCATTTAGGTGTCTTTAGCATTACTCTTTTATAGTCGGGATTGAACTTTCTAATTTTATGACTTGATGAATGAAAGAACAACATTGTTATTTATTGTGTTAAAAGTCTGATCTCTCTACGGCATTATCCTTTGTTGGATTGCTTACTAGATTAACTTTTTGTAGCTAAATTTCTTAGACCCGGACCTGAAACCTTTAAAGAAGATGGAAGAATATTATAAGCTAGACAAGAAGATTGTTAGCTGCTATAGCAGAGGGGCAGAACAAGATGTAGAGCCGTTTACAAATATGGATGGAAGCTCATGAGTTGTCACGATTTGCAAGCGGGCCTAACAGAAACACCGGGTCGAACAATTTGATCACCCGGTCCAAAGTTTGGTTTGTAACGGAAAACTTAAGCACAAATCAAAACCGTAGCCCACACGAGATGAGTTTAGGTCCATATAGTGATTACGAGAAATAATAGTGTAAATAAATTAAATATTGTGTATCAAACTCAAAATCTAAACATCATACAAATATTTTTAATACAGACCCAAAAAATATTTATGTCCTTATCAAGAAACAAAATAAAACACTCAAAAAAATAAGAGAAATGGAGGAAATCCACCATCGCACCGCTACTCTTGGTTAGCTTTGCCTTTACTTGGGATGTATTGGGTTGTTGTAGTGAGTGACTAATTCAGTAGAAAACTTATACTAAATGCAATGTATGTAAAATTGATTTTCTTTTTTCTCATCAAAATCATGGTCAAGATAATGTTTTGCATGGATTTAAAATCATTTCGAAAACATTTTTTACCGTCAAAATAGGTTCCATGAGTCATCGATGAGACAATTATCAAAATATTGTTGAATAACTAGTCAGCTATAGTAAAATAGACTTGCATTGTTTTTTTTATAAGTTTTAAGCAATGATTCGTGAAAAAAAAAAAAAAAAAGGGTCAGTCAAGGATCCCTCTAATGCAAACACACAGAAAGGTGGCAGTTTGAAGAAAACAATATCTCATGAGCCTAGAGGAAGAACTTTGAGAGCGATCTGAAGATCAAGCCACCTCAAAAGGGTTGTTGGCGAACTAGTCAGTGACGACATAATAAAAGATAAATATACTTTGATCAGGTTTAGAGATTCAAAGCCCAAGGAGTGCGCCAACACTGCTCTTTTACCCATTTTCATATAACACACAAACAAAATATCTTCATGCAATAGAAGATGTGCTGAGATAGCGTCGTGATACTTTGACATCGTGACCGTTCAAAGTATCAAGAAAATTCATCATCCCGTATCAGTAACAAAGCAATCCATGAAATACCATGCATGCAAAAGGAAACGTGTAATACTCAAGTATACATATGTAATATAAAAACTGACGTGCTATCCAATGGTCTTCGCTGAATTTTCATATATGACAACCCACAAAATAAAATTTGAAAATCATGATGTTATGCAGTGCAATAAAGTATAAAATTTCTACCTTTGCGCCGACTTTTCTTACCGATAGGAGGAACAACTTTCTCGAGAATTGGTTCAAAATCCACAAACTCGTTTGATCATAAAAACATGTCAAATGTCAATAATTCTCATCAATAAATCTCATCGATAAATCACAAGGAAATAGTGGAAGGGTTCTATGCCAGAACTAGACACTCAATTGACGTGTAAACAACTTAAAAATATGAAAAACTGCATTGTGCGGTCGACTAGACACCATAGTGGTCGACCTGGGCACTGGCGCAGTCGACCGGTTCAGGTTGTGGTTGATCAGCCAATTGGTGCAATTGACAGTTGCGTGCGACTGCTCTAGCTGCAGCCGATTGTTGCAGGTGATCGCGACTTACATGCTGGTCGATCGTGAATCAACTTGAACCTTGCCAAACTCGCAGCCTCTTTCACGGTTGACTGGGCGACCTTAGTGGCGTTTTCACATCGGAAACATGTCGTTTCCTCTGTTTTTCATCTCCAAAGAGCAATACTCTTACATAAACTCTAAATTTACCTATATGTTTTAGAAATAACGGGCAGATTCACCTTCCAATCTCGAATACGAAATCAATATTTAACTCAAACTTCAAACTTAAATTAAATAAAAAAATGTTTATCTACTAAATGTGGGAGGCCTTATAATCATGAACCTCCAGATCACATATGGTAATACTGGTAAAATAAAAATTTCATTTCGCATTTCCTTTACACAAGCCTGGTGGACTTCAGGCCGACATTACAATTTGAATTGGAACTTTGGAAAAGGAGTGGGAAGGAGAAAGTGACACAGCGCTATGTTTTGGGTCCTGCAGGGAAAGCGATATATCAACAACTCATTAAGTACACCTTTTTATCCCAGCCCACATGACCTCTTCATTCCTACAGTTGGATTCTGAAGTAATTGTCTTCCATGGAATTGTTGGCAGAAAAGAAAAAACTACTATGCCTTTCAAATGAACTGTCTCTCCCCCTCTCTCTCTTTTTCTCACCCATATCTTATCCTTTTGTGAAGACCTCTGTTACATTCAATGTCTAAAGAACCCCACCCCACAGTCTCCAAGCTAGAGAGCTTTATTCCCGTTCTCAGAGCGTAAGTGCACTTTCTATTCATGGTTAACCATGCAAACCCTAGTTCAAGCTCGGCTATGGCTTAAGTTTGTATAGTAATGGTCTATGCTTGAACAAGTTCTCCTTCGCAATTCTGAATATTTATACTGAAAGCTCCCATCCATTTATTCACCATTCTATGTTCAATGCTTTCCTGATACCTTAACTCTGTGTTTCTTCTCTGTTTCATGGTTGAGGCACTTTAGGAATAAGAAAAGTGATATCTTGAGGTTCTACCTTATGTTGTTAATTTGGAGTTTCATTTTATTACGGCACTTTCTAATATCAAACTTACACAGAGATTCTTCTGGGTCCTGGATTGCTTGCTATGGTGAAAGGGAAATTCTGCCAGACTCTTGCAGGACAAGCGTCATGCTGATGTAGTATTACTGAACAAAATTACCTTGATTGGCAATTAGGCTTACTCTTCCAGATATGTAATTTTGGTTCAAGCTTCGTATTTTAAAAAACCATGTTTGCCCGATATGAACGTCTAGAAATTTACCCCTGGAATATGACGAAAGAAATCAGGACATCTCATCAGGCTGTGCTTTTCAGTGGTCCAATCAATTCAGAGAGACTGCTGCTTTCACCCGTATCACCATAACAATTGTAAGTAATCTTCTCTTCTGCTTTTGGTAAACCAATCTTGAAGTTTAATTGCAGTTATGTAAGTAGATGTTTAGATCATCCAGATTTGCAAGATTCATATAACTCGAATTCCCTTCGATGATTGAATTATCATGTTTTTAGGCTGAACTGAACTGACCGAACAGCAGTTAAAATACCATGAGAGAATGTGGGTAAATTCTATATTAAATGCAAACGGGAAGGCATTGGCGATCTAATGAACTTTTGGTCTGGCATTTACTGCATGTTACCTACTCACACTGACACAGCATTTAGTCTCCAACCAAACTTTCATCCAATGTTGTAGAAGACTAGACTCATTGGTACTCTGAAAATGCTTGATAAGTTGAGAAAAAATCATGTCTTGCTTACTCTGGATGCACCCACGTTCTTAGTTCATCTTCAATCATGTCCAAGGTTCCACTTTCTTTTATTTCTTCTTTTACCTTTTTCTTTTATCTTGCTGTTTTATCCGCTATGCAATTAATTTCTGAGTTGATTCTTCTGAGCCATTTGACTGACACTTTGCAGTAGTTTCTGTGTTTTCTTGTTGTATTCATCATGATAGTGTGAACCCAATGAAGTAAAAGTTCGACAAAACTGACATTTTCTGTTACAGAAAACTGTAGTGTCAGTGCAACTGCTGTGTTCAAAGTGCAGGCGGAAGGTGATGAAGTTAATAGCAGAAATAGAGGGGGTAACTTCGATAGTATTGGACCCATCAAAAAATACAGCCACTGTCATAGGTGAAGCTGATCCAGTGAAGCTGATAAAGAAGGTTAGAAAATTCAGAAAATCTGCAGCAATTCTTAGCATCGGACCTCAGAAGGAGGAGAAGAAAGATGCGGAGAAGAAAAATGGGGAGAAGAAAGATGCAACGCAAAATCCACCAAAAACTTGTCAAAAATGTGATGTCTGGTATGTTGTCGGTGAAGATGCTTATTATAATCACTGTTCCATCCTGTGATTTAGGGGGTAGTCCACCCCCTTTACAATATAATTCAACGTATATTTCTTGCAAGAAAACTGCACTCTGTAATCTTCTTTGTTTTTGCCATTTGGAGAAAGCACGAAATTGAATTTCAGATTTTCCTTTGTTGCTGCCATAGGATGAACTAAGCTCTTTCCCCAAAAAGCCCATGTTCATTTTACTTTTGTTGCTTGATTCTACTACGAAATTTAACTCTTGTCCTACTTCTCTGTTCTTTGATGGGGCCCAGGGCAATCGTGGGACTGTGTGCCAATAATACTTGAGAATGCTACTGTTTTGGCTAATTTAGGTGCCTCATAAAAGGCTTGTATTGCATCATAGATTTGTGGGTTACCCCCCGTTTTGAGTGTAATCAATGACAAGGTTTGGGCTGATAATGGTAAAGAGAAACATTCTTGCCAACATTCCAGCTAATTATTTATCATGAAAAGACTTCAACGGCGATAATATGAGTGATCAGCTTGGCAAATAAGGAATACAGCCGACAAGGTGATCTTAAACTATTTAATGGTGTTAGGGACACATCATGAAAATGAAGGTCAAATGTGGCCGCCATAACACCTGGTTTGAGCTTTTGTTTAAGGAAACAGACCTAAGAAGATGGTCACTGTTTACATTTTGTACGCTTTCAGACTTGATGGCAAACCTAATTCTGGTCTTAGTTCTTTAAGCATATGCTTTTGCTAACACCTTTTCCTTTCTGGGGCGGGACCTGTACAACCTACATATTTTTAAAACATCAAGCTCTCTCTCTCTCTCATGTTAGAGTTCCACCTGATCCGACCATGTAATCTTCCAAACATCAAAATCCACATGACTACGAGCCAAAGTAGTAAAACAGTTCAGAATTCGAGCATCCCCAAATTTCCTAAGGTATTGACAAGCTTTTAAACCAGCTCCAAAGAAAGACCTACTCAAGTGCTGAAGCTGCATTCCATGGCCTTTTTTCAAATTCCTCCCACGAAAGAAAATGGAGCTTCAAACAATAGCAAGATCGGTAGAAAATGCAGTTGTACGATAAAGATTCATTTTATAATCTGATTTAAAATTTGACACCAGCAATTCGCTTCAGCATTAAAGACTTTCATTTCATAAGCATTCCATAAACATTTTTGCGAGCTAGTACGATGAAAAACAGCTAAAAAAACCCATATATTGCTCAAATACCGGGGTGGAAAGCTGTAGAAGAGGTAAATTGGACGTTCTCATAGTCAAGTGCTTCAATTCACATTAACAACATCAAGAAATAAGTTTACCTTCACTATATACATAGTTATATTCACAAAGTTTCTAAATATAGAGGCCGAGGTGTAACAATTTACCAACATGAGCTGACCTCAACCTACAACAATTAATCTATCTGTACGGTTGGAGAGTCTCCTGGAAGAACTGAAAACACATTCAATATTTCGATTTTCAGTCCTTGTTGCAAAAAAAAAAAACGAAAACAAATATATGATGGTTGTCTCAGAGAAATAATAGATTTTTAAAAGGGCAGCTAACCATGGTGGTATTTAGTTTCATACCTGTCATGCCAAGTTCTTCCTAGCCCGAAGAACATTAAGTTTGTCCCTCCATTGGGCTGAAGAAACCATCAAAACAATAGAAATCAAGAAGCTCCATTATTATCTACTTAATATTGAGTAATAATTATAATAATTAAGACAACAGTGTCTCAAAATAATTGTTATTTTATGAAATCTCAACTGCTTCACCGAGAACTGAATACACCAAATTTAAATTTCTAAGGTTTCAGTGGCAGAAGAATTTTATTTTTGGACTAAACAAGAAAGAAACATACCAGCATCTCTGTAGCGCTCTTCAACTGCAGCTATCAGCATGTTTCGCACAAGATTAAACTCCTTGGTTTCCACACATGGTTGACCACTTGGCCTGTAACAGTACATAATTAGATAAATTCTCTTCCTTCATTGTGGCAACATAATAACTCATCCTCAGTCGTCAGATAAATTCTGGTAATTAATACAGTAAAAGCCTATCACACTAATCAATGGTAGCATCTCATTCATCGCCATTCTCAAAATGCACAAGCCAATGACTTACTTAAGCACACCAAAGGTCAGATAAAATTCCAAGTTATTTCAGTCTGACTAAAACTTCTATGTATGAAAACAACCATTAAAATATAGAACTTTGATTCGCTGAAAACAACAATAATATAACAAATGAAATTACAAGGAAATATGTAAGTACAAATGTAAAAAAGACAGTTGTAAAATTAGTCTACACTTACCTATCCAGTTCAGTGAATAATAAGCCATCACCAGCCGAGGTATGTGCTAACAGCTTTCCAGATTCAATAACCCTCATCCCATCACTGTATGCCAAGTATTTGTTCACTTGTATGGGAGCCTGCCAGATAATATTAAAATAAAATAAAATAAAAATAAGCTTTGCGTAATAGCTAATTGTCCAAGCTGATGAAATATCATACAGATTCCAATTGCAGATATCAATGTTAGAAACCAATAATTATTAATTAATCTAATAAAGTCATTGCCATGGTGTTATCACACCAAGTATTATTCCAACAGTTCACAGAGTAACTCGTCTGTTTCAACCTTCTCACCACCAAGGGGCGTAGCTTTACATGGATATTTTTTTTGGTAAGTGGCCCCAGGCCAGCATGTGATTATCCAAAGTAAATCACGAGCACACAAAACTTTCCTTTTTGCTAAGGACCAAAAAAGATCATCTTCGATGATTGACAAACACTATATAGTACATTAACGGATCACGTTGTCAATAAGTAAGACACCATTTATTGTTCTTATAAAAAAATTAGGATAGCATTTGTCGTAGGTTCTGTTAGACAGGGTCCAGTTTTATCTTTGTCAACTCTCTATCTACAATATCACGTTACCAATAACAGCCAAATAAAAGGTAGATTCAGTGATAGATAAGCTCTAAGATGTTTAAAAGCACCTTGCACCTCACAGCAATGTTGATGGCATCTGAAGGTCGAAGATCAAAGCTCACACACTCAGTATCACTACCTATCTGCACTTGAAATAACATAAAATCATTAACAATTATGACTCCAAACCCATTCACATAAGCATAAGCCAAGAGGCAATTTAGGGATTCTGACCTTTGTGAGGTAGAGCTGAGCGAAGTATGCATCATGCACTCTCTTAGTAACTCTAACAAGTTTGACCTTCATGAACAGAGGTATTTAATACATCAAAATAACCAAAGTTAAGAAGCATAAACCAGAGATCAAATAAAAAAATTGAAGCGCAGGTATACCTCATATCCCATCTGGTCAATCATATCCTTAACCACTTGATACATAGTAGGTCTTGCCTATAATCACACGAAAAAAATAAATGTTTCTAAACAAATGATTTTAACTTAAGCCAATTCAGAAAGATAAAATACTGAAGGTTTCAAAGAAAACACACAATTTGAACATTGCGCACCGCTGCCATGAGCAACACACTCGGCATCTCCACTACATTGAAAGATCAAAGATAAGTTCAAAATGACTGAAATATTTGAAATTTGAGATGCATTACCTCACGCTCGTGAATATAACAACTCATGAAAAAATCTTATACATGACAAGTGTACGTACAAACAATTATGGGGAGAAGAAGACCAGTCCCATCTTCCATCTTCAAAACAATTGCAGGATGAGGAGCATAATCTGGAAGATGTCCTCCCTGAGGGTTGTTATGGACACATCGTAAATGTCTACCATCCCGCATTTTGATCATGAAACCATCTGCCCCACTCTTCACCTCAACTACATTAAAATACACATGCATAGATGCATCAATTGTATATTGAAATGTTGAAAAAAAAATTCCATTATATGATTTACAAGAAAATCTTCAACTTGACAGGTAAAAATTAATAAATTAATCAAAGATTGAAAAAGTTCTGTTCGTACATAGATCGAAAAGTTAGTGATGTAGAATATTGGGATCGACTAGCAATTGGCTCAACATACCAGCCTCGATTATGCTAGAGTTGACATATTCTTCATTTTTTTCGTTGAAGTTTTCTGCAGTACTTCCGTTGCCATCAGATGATGAATTGAAACTGCAATGTACTGTCTGGCATTTCCGCACGTTGAGCTGATGAGAACTAGCCCCAGCGTTAAAGTTGGTTCCATTTATCCCCTTGACACCCCAGAATTCACTTCTTCGAAGCCTAACCACCATTAAAGGGCAATTTACTGGCAGAATGCGAAGTCCAGTTTGCTTAGCTCCGAGACTGGAGCTGGGACAAATAACTGGTCCTTGCAAAGAAATCATATCACCTCCTTCACACCATTAACAGAGGCGAAATAGATCCCGTGAATAACCACCCCAAAAATTACAAATTTCATTAATAAAACAAACTCTACAATTTCCCATACATCTACTGAACGTGATTCTCGAATTTACAATATTGAACAAAGAAAATAACTGACATAGTTCACGCATACAAACTTGGCAAAAGCACTTGTTTTACGAATAATTTTAGGGGACCGACTCGTAACCGCAGTTTTGAACTTTACTATTTATGTCAATTTTTCTTCTTTCATAATTATTACTTTCAATTCACTTAGTAAAGACGCATAGATCGAGAATTGTAGAGTCTCGAAGGCTCCTCAAATTATAAAGTCCTGCTGGTACATCAGTAGCAGCAGGAAGAGTTGGGAGGGAATAAGAAAATCAACATAACTAAACACTAAATTCAAAGCAGGAACAGACCTGTAACTCGAACAGAAATCTGCGAACTAAAACAAAAATCAAGAAAAAAAGATTTTCAATCACCGATCAGAAGGAGAATCAGGAAGGAAAAGAACTTGCAGTGATCCCGATTCAATCAAAGATTAGAATGGAAGCAAGTAAACAATAAGCAACCGATGGATCTAACAGAGAAAGAGTAAGAAAACAAATAGAAAATCGAAGGATCGGATGAATGAAGAAAAAGGAAGGGAGCGGGAAGGAAAGGTTTAGACTGTAGTGACGAGAATAAGCAGATAAGGGGGGAGAAGCGACAAGCGAGTGGGAGATGACCGATAAACCTTTTTTAACCCGGCGAATCAGTTTCATGGACAATGACTGTTGTGCCCCGCCTCAATTTCAAATAAACTATTCAAATTAAATTTTAGTGTAAATGACAAATCAACCATTATGGTTTGAAATTAATGACAAGTCAATCACTATAGTATTTTTTTTAATAAGTTAACTACTTACGTATGTTAAAATGATAAATCCAACATCACAGACGTTTACCATTAAAAAGCTAGGAGGCAACATCCGAACGCCGGAACAACCCGCTCCGGCGTTCTGATTTTCTGAAGAATTCAGAACGCCCAATGCGGGGCGTTATGATTTTTTGAAGAGGCATTCTGAAGAAAATCAGAACGCCGGCAGGGAGACACCGCGAATTCTTCAGAAAATTAGAATGCCCCGCGTTGGGTGTTCTAAATTCAGAACGCCGGAGCTGGTCGTTTCGACGTTCGGACGTTACCTCCTAGCTTTTTAAAGGTAAACGTCTATGTGATTTTGGATTTGTCATTTTAACATACGTGAGTGGTTAACTTGTTAAAAAAAATACCATAGTGGTTAACTTGTTATTGATCTCAAACCACGATGGTTGATTTGTCATTTATCCTAAATTTTATTTAAGTTAATGGTTTTTAAAATTTGGACTTTTGTTTAGTTTTTGGGGCTGAATGTCTTCAAACACAACTCATATATAGACTTACACAGACTGACTCAGTCGCTGAAACTATTGCTAAAAGGGCATTTATGTAACTTCGGATAAGAAACGGCTGCAGGTACAGCGAGCCTTAAAAGAGACTTTGTATGGGGAAGAGGAGTGAATGAAGGAATGAGAGATGGAATAGTCCAGCAAAGAATCTCGTAAGAAGGACACGTGGATTAGATTCCCTGCAGTGATCTGGATAAGGAAACCCCCTCTCAAAAATATCACTCAATAATATCTAAAGTTTTGGACGGATGACACGTCGTTTTCCGCCCAGACTCGCTACTTGTAGTCCCCTCTCATGGGGTGGAGGGAATAGGGGAACTAGAACCGAGACTTTCAAGCAATAGGAGACGTAAAGGTAAAGCTGAAGAGGCGTAGAACAGAACTTGGGTGATTTGTGATGTTTGTACTCGAACAAGTTAACCTCTTAACAATCTTAGCTTTAATCCTCAAATTCAATACCTTGTAGCAGTCAATAAACTAAAAAGAAAGCGGATTAAATATACACATTACAACCAAAAGTCTTACCTCATCTTACCAACTTTACAAAATCAAAGTATTTGGGAAGATCAGAATAATAGTTCCAAGTTAAAATTTATCAAACCAATGAAAAGTAAGATGGGATAAATTGGAGGTAAAAAGATATATAAATATATATATTTATAGCCGAGCAACGTAAGAATTCGCTTGGGTTACATATCTCACCCATCTATACGGATTGTAGCTACTGGACTTCTTTGCTATCTGCAAGTACTTTACCTGCGCAAGGAAAATACGAGAAATTGGCTTTCTTAGTCCAGTGTCAACAACAGAAAACCATAATTCATAGGTCCTATATGAATGCTCTAATTTTGGCATAACAAGCTTATAACTTGATGTGGTTTGATGCAATTAATCTTCTATTTTAATTATTTAGAATCTATCATAATTATTCAACCATTTAATGAGCAATGTGTAAATGTCACATTAGAGCATTCAATTAAAATATAAAATTAGATTATACACCTAACATTATTCATAATTTACCCGGAAACCTAACTTTTCTCGTAGTGCAATCAAGCTCTTAAGATTTTATCCAAGATTGCATAGACAGGTTACTGCCAAGAGGCAGGTTTTTACAAATATAACCTTTAACTTTTCTCATAATGAACATTATCATGTAAATATAACCTCTTAAGTTGACATTTTTTCAAGATTGCATAAACGTTATCAGGTACAAGTGAATTGTAAAAAACATCCTCCCAGAATACTCAAATAAGGGGTGGTAACAGCTGTCTAAAGTATCTTACCACCAGTCTAGAAGCATTATACATCGGAATTGTGAATGTCATGCTAACAGGTCCAGCTTCCTTCACAATATTTCCTGTATTATGAAGGAAATGAGCGACAGCTATTTCAAGGAACTTTCAAGTCAAAATGTACCTCAATCTTACCATGTGACTCTTGAGAGAAGGTAAGCCTTGCACGCAGAGTATGTTCTGCTCCACCAACAATCTACATGTAGTGCAGCGATTACAAAGTAAACATTTTAGAGGCTCAAATGTACTAAAGTAAAAACAAAAAAGTTAAAATCTCGTGTAATCGGTTTCAATGTATAATTTCTATCTAATACTTGATGAAAAAGGGAGATCTTCTTGCCTTCTTTAACCCCCATTCAAGTCTCTTGTTTGCGTCTATAAAATCAGTTGTATTTCCAACTGCTCCAGGTTCCAACTCGAAACTGACTCTGAAAAGTTTATTTATAGCTCAGTTTAATAAAAGATATATCGATAAAATGTAATGGTCAGGAATAGCAAATATTTCACAAAGATATCATTAATCATTGGTTAACCTAATATGATTTCAGAATCATTTCAACATTAATGAACTTGAACCTATCACTAATTTCTCTGAAGTATATTACTAGAGATATATATTGGCAAATCAATTTCATATCGTCATGAGGTAAAAACAATCGCTAAGGTCACTCAAGCATAGGCAAATAGGAACTTTATTTAAGCAAAAGGAAATCTGAAATAATGTGCTTTGAAACGCAGTCCAAATTATTTTCTTTGACCATTTATAACATGCAACAAATAAATAAATAAAGTAAATAAAGAATACCTGGAAGTGAATGTTGGCAGTGGCATTTGTACCAGTATGGAATTTGCTGTCACAGAAGAGGGGTATTCAGCATGTATTTTTAGAATTACTTCCGCCTAACAGATATCAGAAAACTCCTTTAGGGAAAATAAATGATAATTGAATGTACAAACATAGTAATTAGTGAGTGAGGAGAATTTCA
This sequence comes from Begonia loranthoides, assembly GCA_022433065.1. Lineage (NCBI taxonomy): Eukaryota > Viridiplantae > Streptophyta > Magnoliopsida > Cucurbitales > Begoniaceae > Begonia > Begonia loranthoides. Next base: position 55,558,989 of record CM039468.1, read on the forward strand.
CCTTAAGGGGTCCAGCTTCTTCAATCAATGCATTAATACGAAAGGGAGGCTTGAATTCCTGAGTCATTCTATAATTCATAACAGGAAATTCTCCATCTGGGGGTATCTATCGAATTGTAGCATAGTCGATCAACATCCAAAATACATTAAAAAAAGAAAAAAAAAAGAAAGATTGGAAAAATAACATTTTTATTGTATTTCATTAATCAACTTCCACTTACCAAGGACAATGTTCTGTCAATATCAAAATTATCAAGATGCACAGATTCATGGAAATTACAGTCGTCAAGAATAACAGGGCCTGACCCAGATGAACTGTTATAATCTGTCAGCAAGACCATTCAAAGAGAAGTTAGCAGGTAGGATCTCTTACTAATTTGTTAAAAACAAACTGAAACAGCCAACACACCAACTAAATAAAATTGACCTTCAAAACTTTTGCCATTTAGCTGGATGTGCAGTGATTAAATCAAACAAAAAGTGCATTTGTTGAGTTGAAGCTAAATTTTAAATCAGGTGTTGAGCCTTTTTTTTTAGCTCAATTCTTTTCTTTTTTATGCATTTACTTCATTCACAAACTTTTTTACCAATACCCAAAAAAGAAACTATCGCAATCCCTTCCCTATTTACTTACTAAATAATTAATAGCTGGAATATATATACACCGTCCAATAGATTATAATCGCAAGTCTTCAAAATACTGGAGAAGATTTGCTATCTAATTGTTGTTACAGATATCACCAACTACCCACAACTAATTGGGGTATCAGGACTTGAAAATTACTTATCTATGTCATAAAACTTGTACACAAACAAGAAATAAGAATAAAGACATCTCCAATAAAACTTTTTCAAAATGAAGAGTGATACCACTGACAGATCTTCCACTTCTTCCAATGCTCAGGTCCTCATTCAGAGCAATCCGTATTTCTGGGTTGCCTGAAAGATAACTTTTCATCTGAATGGTGCCGTCAATCTCAGAAGTAAGGATATATCCCTGCAAATGACAGTAACTACTTTGAAACATCTCTTGTGATGAATCAATGTACTAACCATTCTTGTTCATGCCCATTTCTCCAGAACAATTACAATATTGCATCATAAAGGTTTTCTCAATAATAGGAAAATTGTTTCCACGTAATACAAGCACTAACACATCATCAAATATGTTCCCTTATGTCAAGTCATGGCAATTCTCATTTTGCTGTAGTTTATAACCAGTAAATAAGTCCAGAAACCATGGATGAAACATAAGTGTATGTAATTTCTGCGTAACATACACAACCACAATTTCATTTCAATATCCAAAACTCCAAAAAATTAATCTATTCCAAATTCCCAGTGGACCTTCTCAAACCTCAAAGTAAAATTTAAGCACACTTGAGCTGAACAATTTCTATGGAGCACAAAACCAAACCATAAAATACTCACACTTGAGCTGAACGTCACACTTATTTTCTCAATAATGTCCACAAAAATTTCCTCTCTCCTTTTACCCCCTGGCTCATTTGCTATAACAGATTTGGTAACAGCTGTGCCTGGCATCCTTTTGGTCCCTTGCTATAAGCATGAATATTCAACAAATTAACCGGAATAGATAACTAAAAATAAATAAGTGTCTTACACGTTAAGCAATCATACCACAAAAATGGAAGCAGGGCCAAGGGTAGGCAAGCGTCCAGATTCAACCACAATCGGCTCATTGAAAACATATGACTTTAAAAGCTCAGTTGATGTTGTTTGCACATAACCAAAATCCTAATGGAAAACAATAGTTAGGGAAAGCCAAATGCAGAGAAATTTTTAGTGTTAAGGAATAACGCATTCACATCTCCTGAATACTCAAAACTTCAAAAATTCACAAAAACAGAAACAACAATCATTGGGACTAGAACATGGCCTTTGAACAGAAACAGTATGCTATACAAACTAGGAAAAAAATGTTCTATAATTGACAAAAGAAAAATATAAGGAGGTGCTCACTATAATTTCATCCAGTAACTCATACACAAGAACAAAATTTTTCCGGAGTGAATCCTCATTTAGAACTCCAAGGTAATCCTTTATTACTCGTGCAATTCTTTGAAGAAGTTCAAGAACGAGAGAGGGTGACAAATTCACTCTTGTGGTAGCAACAAATAATAATCCAGCGACCTTCACATGAAAATAGTTCACACCATCCACATTCTACGCCCAAAGACAAGAAAAACAATCTGGTGTAAGAAGTTGCAGTGTTTTAAATGCACAAAAAGAAATAACCAATCCGCCTAGCATGAAGTAGAAAATAAATCAAATCATAAAATACCGACAAATACAGGTGGCGCGTCTCCCTCTCCGTCCTCCTTCCAAAATTTCACTTTACGGAAAAAGATCTCAGCGCTGCCCTTCTGAACTTCACCGCGATCTGCACTCATTCAACGACAATAATGATTCAAGATCTCGCCTACGATATAATGTTAATCGGTAGAAAAAATGACAATACCAGCAGATAAGATGTACTAAAACCCAAAATCCTGACAATCGATCACTCCAATGATACAAATGCAGTCAAAGAATCCACGCTAATTTTAATACTCGAAATTCCATTCAAAAGCTAAACTACAAAATGAAAAGGCACAGAAATCGGAAGAAAAACGTACAATCTCGGAAGACAATGTTGTCGCCTCTTAGGGAGAGCACGAATAACTGTGAAATCATGGCGATGATCAAAAGAGCTATTGCAAACGAAATGGCTCCCGATCCTCTACTGCTGAGCGGAGCTGAGTCTCAGATAGATCACAGATCGCCGTTTGGCGCTTCTCATTGGGCTCTATACAAACCATTTAGATTTAGACTTTAGAGAGAGGTTTAATGGTTTAACGGGTAGCCCATTCTTGTATGGGTTTAAAAAATTAATAAGAATAAGATTACTAATTAAATCAATTTAAAATAAATGAGAAAAAATAGTAATATTTAAGTAATTAATAAACACATAGTATAAATTATACTTTTTATAAGGTAAAGTCTTAAATTGACAATATTGGGTGTAATATATAAACTAAAAACAATTAATGAAAAGTGAAGAAAAACTCACAGATGATAAAATATATTTTAGACCGTAAGAAAACACAACTTTATTAGTAACAAAAAATTTTAAGCGTAGAAACAACAAATATAAGCATCAAATTTAACAAAGTTGGCAAAAAAAAATTATTCGCTTGATCCCAATTTGCAATTGGTCCTGATTGCCAAAAAAATATGAGTCATCGATCATCAAAACGTCATTTCTTTTCGTAGTTGTATTTATTTTGAGTTTTCACATTACTATGATGGCCGATTTGTTGATGTGGTGAGCGATCAACTGGAGACAAATTTTCTGTTACTGGTCAATGAGGATGATCAAACAATATGATTATTTGAAGCTTGAGATTTGTAAAGACTTTGTCAATTTTCGAATAATCCATATTTTGAAATGTGCTAGAAAATTCTTCAAGAATAAAGAGTAAAAGTCACGATTATTAAAGTGAAATAACTATTAAAGTATAAATAAAATTAAGAGCAAACTTTTTTGGTGGAACATTATGATCACAATGCTTAACAATGTCAATTCCATTACCACTTAAAATTAACACAATTGAAGAAACAACAAAACATGGGGTGTGACAAAAAAAAAAAAAAAAAGCAAAAAATGTGAGTTGTGGTAGAGGAAACAAATGGAAATTGGACTAGTAAACTCTCTTAGATTGATCACTATTAGAGCCGTATATATATATATATATATATATATTCACTATGCAACTGTCGAATACGGTATCGGTCAATAGAATACACCACCAAACCATCCTCTTAATCATATTCTTAAACAAGGGAAAAAGCATGACAACAAGACTAGTATGTTCTTTGTCTTCTTCAATGAATCTATTATTTATTCAATTAGAAACTGGGGCAATCCCATCTTTCAACAAGAGATCGAGATCCATCTAGTCGATAACATCGAATCTGTCCACTAAGTTCGCTTGTGAATAGTAAGAATCATTTGGTTTTCTTCTTGATGAACAATGATGTTCATAATATTCATTGAAATTAAATGAAGATAAGCTTAATATTTCAGCTGAAGAAAATCATTTTGCCTCTCTTTCTCTCCATGCTTCTTCACTCATTCTTTCTGCACAAAACAACATTAAGAAGAACCCACCATTGATGTGTTATGAGCGCAAAGAATATCAATTTTAATACCGTCAAATTAGTATAAAAGAAGAAGCGCACAGAGAGTAAATATGGACTAATATTCACGATCGATATCAATAACCCTTATTCACAAGCTTATAGAAGAACCAAGACCGTCTCTCAATACCCCTTCTCTACAAAGGCCACTTATTAATGCACTGTAAGCAAGAACATCTGGGTCGAGTCCATCCTTTATCATTCTATCATGTATACGAAACCCATATAACAAATTTCCAGATTTGCAGAAACAATCAATCCAGCTGGTATAAGTTAAAACTAATAGAACAAATCCACACTTCATTATATGACAGAGTAGCCCACAATCATTCTTGTCGGACCATGTGCACGCATATAGAGGAAGGGTGAATATAGCGTTCTAACTTTTTCGTGCGATAATAAATTCTTTAAATCTTTAAGTGATTTATCGTATACAAATAAACATTCAATGCATGAATATAAAGAGATTAGAGATAAGAGATGCAAACGATATTGTTTACACGGTTTGGCAACACGCCTACATCCGCGCTCCAAGATTTCACTTGGAGATCCACTAACTAAATTAGCTTACGAGTGTCAACCAAACCGTTGCAATCGACTATTTCGGAGTGTCACTCTTTGACTATTTCAAGGCGTCACCCTTTACTTGACTATCCTGGAGAGTCATCATTTGATTGAACTTATGGGCGTTCAATCGAGCAGTTGACTGTTTCAGGGTGTGACCTTTATATGATTAATTAATAGAGCGTCACTCTTTACAATTTCGTACAATGGTTTTGGAAATGTAAAGACCAAAAACTATTCCAAACTCCCAAAGAAATTCTCAAATTTGGGATAAGGAGAGTTGGATTATAATGCTCATAAATATAAAGAGAAGTCGAGTAAAAATTTTGTCAGCGCTTCGCTACTTCTCTCGTTCATTGCTTTGAACTTTGGAATGCTTCTTATTTGTAGACACCGACATTTTCGGTCAACCACTCCTTTTTGGTCGACTGTATCCGACCATTAAAAACTAGTTGTTGTGTCTGACATACATTTTCAGTTGCAGGGCTCGACTGCTTCGCGTCCGAAAATCCTTCGAAGCTCCATTTTCGTGCTTTCGATCGCCAATCTTGTCCCAAAACTCCAACTGCATCAAGACAACAAAAATGTCAAAAATGACAGATTTGAAACTTGATATTTTTCGGTTGCACATCTCGTCTACGGCTTCAACCGTATCTTTACCGAAAAAGCCAAAAACTCTCTGTGTTATTTTTCAGTGGTGTCCCTCGACCGGACCAGTCAACTGAGTCACGACTGCAAGACCAAAACCCAGTTTTTGGTCGCATCTTTCATCCGCAGTCCGACCACAACACTCTGTAGGATCGATATACGCCTATAGAGGGGGGTGAATATAGCGTTTTTAGCTTTTTCGTGCGATATTTTAATCTCTAATTACCCTAAATGATTTAATGCATATAATTAAAATATCGATAACATTAAATGCGTAAATTAAAGAAAAGGGTTAGAGCAATGCACACAATATTTGTTTAGGCGGTTCGGCAAACTCGCCTACGTCCGCGCTCCAAGTTTCACTTGGAGATATACTAAATAATTAGCTTACGGGTGCCAATAAAACCGTTTACAAGTTGACTATTAAACGGGGCGTTACCCTTGACTAATTCTTAGGTTGTCAACCTTTGACTCTAACGAGTCGTCACCCTAAATTTGACTATTTCGGGGCGTCACCCAAGTGTGATGAATTCTAAGGGTATCACCCTCTACTATCAAGCACAATACTAAACTCGAAAATTTAAGCTTAAATCTAGCTAATCCGAATTCTCCCAAAATATAACTCGCAAGTTCGGAATAGGGAGAATTGGATTTACAACGCAATTAACAAGCTCACTGAGAAGTATTCGAGTGTTGATTTTTCCAGGGCTTCGCCTCGAATATCCAATTCGTTAGTTCTAGAGAGCTTAGAGTGATCCTCTATTTATAGACTCTGCTCAATCGGTGGACCTTATGCCCAAACGGTCGACCCTTTTCACTAGCCGTTGGAATTCTGCCCGTTGAGATTTGACCGTTAAAATATACCTTCGGTGCGGTCGACCCTTTCCTTCGTGCAGAAATTTTGGAGCAATCTGTCCATTTCGCGGTCGACCGTGCGGTCGACCCTTTCCTTCGTACAGAAATTTTGGAGCAATCTGTCCATTTTGCGGTCGACCCTTTCCTTCATTGATGGACCTCCAATGGACTTTTGAAGACGATTGAGAAAAATGAGTTTCCAACTGCTGCGGTCGACCTTTTGTCAAAGCGGTCGACCGTTTCCTTCAGTGCAGAAATTTTCGGCAAGCTGTTTTTTTTCTGCTTCACAGTCACGGTCGACCCTTTCCTTCATGGGTGCCCATCGAGGTCGACCTTTTGTGTTGTTTCGTCGACCTTTTGCTCCTTTTTCCCCTTCTTGATTTTCCTAAGTCCCGAAACGATATGTATTTACTACATGGACTTAGATAAACATGTTAGCACATTTTAATACCCTCAATATGGGTATTTTTGATAAATTTGAATATAAGTATAATGAATAAGACATTGAATACATTATCAATAAAAACACAATTAACCAACTTATTATTTTCATTACATTAAACCATTTGGTCATCATCAAAATAAAACTAAGTCTAACAAAAAGGCTAACACACTCCAATTCAACTTCCTTTAATTATTCCAAGTCCCAAAATGATATGCAAACACTACATGAATTTAGATAAATATGTTAGCACATAATAATACCCGTTTTGAGTGTATTTTCAATAAATACGAATATAAATATAATGAATAAAAATATTAAGAGTAATATCCAAAAAATATAATAACCAACTTATTATTTTCAACAAAATAATGATTATTAAGTCATCATCAAAATAAACTAAGCCTAACAAAAATACTAATAAGCATCTGTTACCATTTTGACATAGCAATTGTCTCCACACTATGTGAATCAACTAAAGATTCTAACATCATAGATAAAGAAGCAAATGAAACATTAAGTCCTAACTGTGACAGAAAGAAGAACATCTTGACTGATTGATCAATTCTACCATTTCTGCGAATTATCTTTTATACACTGTTGGGAAAAAATACATATAATATAGAGAGTTGAAAATAAACGTGGATAGTACTGATCAGAATAATTCCCAAAAAAGATTACTTTTGTCAATCTCCTTAGACAGAATTTACCTTTCCAAGTAAGTTCCCAAGAAAGGCTGAAGGGTCACAAACGGTTCCACTTAAAATCCAGTCTCCTATACAAAACTTACTTATATAGTATAATTAAACCATTAACTGGTACAAAAAACAATAGCATATGTGATCAAAAAATGTGAAGAATATTTTTTCCTCACTGTTATAATTTAACAGTCAAGAAATAAGAGAAATAATAATGAAAATAGACACCAAGAATTTTTACGTGAAAACCCAAATCGGGAAAAAACTAGGGGGACTGAGTTCAGAAAAATTTCACTATGAAAAATATGATTTACAATACTCTTAAACCAAATATTCTAAAGAATATTCACTAAGAGAAAATTCACCGCTACTAGATTTCACAATGTGTACAAAAGCACCTCACTTATTTTTTTCCACTCTTTCTTTTCTCTCCCTAAAAAAAACTCTCACTATTTTCTTCCTCCTATTCTTCTTCTTTCTCTCTACCTTTGGATGCTAGAAACACTGAGAGAAGCTCTCTATTGATAGAGAGAGTTCCTTGCAAAATGACAAAGATTGTCGCCTTACCAGAGGAAAAATTTTTCTGCAACCTTATCTTTCCGCAAAGAAAGAAGAAGAAAAATCTTCTTCTTTTAAAGGTGGTGGTCCCTCATCATAAAGAGGGACCATCCACCTTCTTTACAAATCTCCCCCTCCAGATTTATGATGAGGTAAGTCTAATCTATCTGAATTTCTATAGAATTTGTGCTTACTTTTCTACAAGATCTTTGTCATCTTGTCTGAGTCATTTTCATTGTGTAAATCTTCTCTAGATATACTTGCTTCGTGTCCAACACATCTCGTATCCAATGTACCTGATGTCTATATGTTTTGACTTCGAATGAAATTTCAGATTCTTGCTCAAATGAATAGCACTTTGACTGTCACGATACAAGATGTAGTTGCATCCACAAAATTTCTTTATAAGCCTCTGTAGTTGCTATAAACTCAGTTTCCGTTGTCGATAATGCAACTGATTTTTGCCGCTTAAATTGCCATGAAACTGCCCCCCTCCAAATGTAACCAAATACCCTGATGTTGATTTTCTAGAGTTAATGTCTCCAACCATGTCTCCATCAGTATAGCCTACTAATAAAGACTCTTTACTCCCAAAACACAAATTTAATTCAGAAGTACCTCTTGTTAGCCTAAGTGTTGTTAGACTAATTTATTTTGATCATATTTGTATTAATTGTAATTATAAGTTGTTTATTTATTTTTGTTCGTAATTGTTTAATCATTATATTTATATTGATATTTCATGGAAATACCCTCAATACTGGTATTAAGTTGAGCTAACATGTCTATCTAAGTCCATGTAGTGAATAGCTATCATATTAGGACTTAGAAATATCAAGGATAACAAATTAAAGGCAAGAGGCCGAGTAAACAGCAGAGAAGGTCGACCAAAAACTGTCCACACGAAGGACGGTCAACCGCAGATATGGTAGATTGCCTAACATTGTGCGACGAAGAAAAAGGTCAACCCGCTGAATGACTAAAATTGGACTGCACGAAGATCGATCGACCGCAAAAATGGCAAATTGCCTAATAATTCTGCGATAAAGAAAACGGTTGATCGCTTGATCGACCGCAAAAAAGGAAGATTGCTCAACCTCATGCTGCAAAGAAAAAGGTAGACCAGTTGCTCAACCGCATAAGCATCCATGAAGAAAACGGTCGACTGCATGATCGACCAATCTGCACAGCACTTTTCAACAGCTATTTCCCAACGTTCAGAAAACGTAAAGGTAACATCCAACGACCATGAGGTGGTCAACCAAAAAGGAAAAGGTCGACCACTACAGTAGATTTTATAAATAGAGGGAATTCTGAAGCTGAAATTAAGTAGTGAGAATCCTCCCGAAATGCTGCCGAATTGTATACTATTGTCTCACTTATCAAAAGAGTGCAAAGGTCTAACTCTTTCAATCCATAACTTGATATTTACTCTTTGAGAGTTAGGTTCTAAAGTGTAATTTTCTTTTCCACAATTCTTGTAAACGAATGAAAAAGGTGACGTCTTGCAAATAGTCAAGAGAAGGGTGACACTGTAATACCCCGATACCATTCTCCTCGTATACGCGATGTAATCAAAATTTAAAGATAAATTATATATGACATTGCGTATCAATATTTGTTATTATGACGAGTCCTAAAAATTAGTCATTGAAAAAGTTTGTTTGACACCCATGAAGTCAAACATCATCAACAGCGGAGGTTGGCGATTAAGGATCTCCAAGTCGGAAACTTGGAGTGCGGATGTAGGTGGGTATAGCCAAATCGCGTGCACGGATCCTAATACCTCTAAGATACTTAAGAATTCACTTCACTGCATTTCAATGTTCTCTCCCTGGATTTGATAGAAATTAATTGACTATTCCAATAGAATGTGAAATATCAAGTCTCATACAAACCATAGCATACAATAAGTTGCTGACTGCAGAGGCATATGGAATTTTCTACATTTCTGTTTTTCTTTCTTCAATAGAAGGACTTGGTTCGGAAGTAAGTTTGAAATGTTTGGCAAGTGGAGTACTGACCGACTTCGCCTATCCAGATAATTTTCTTGATATATTTCTCCTACGATAGCCATAAATTTCTATTTTTTCCTATCACAAGTGATACTTATCCCAAGTATCTGTTTTGCCGGTACTAAGTCTTTCATGGAAAATGACTTGTTAAGTTCTTTCTTTAACTTAGCAATCCTTTCTTTGTTTGGGCCCACAATCAACATGTCATCAACATAAAATAGGAGGATTATTGATGTACTGTCCGTGAATCTTTTCATGAACACACAATGATCTGAGAAAGTTTTTGAAGGATCATAATTAACCTAAGAGGGGGAGTGAATTAGGTTTTTTTAACTTTTTTGTGTGGTTATGAATTTCTCTAATTGTAAATTAATTTCTCACAATTATATGTTTATCTAATCACAATATTAATAAGCTATAAAAGAGACAGTTAGAGAATACAAAACCGAGTTGTTAACGCAATTTGGCAAAGCACGCCTACGTCTGCGCTTCAAGGTTCTCTCTTCAAGGTATATTACTTCAATCGCTCCGGGTTACACTTGATTGAACTTCACGGTGTCAATCGGACTGTTACAACAACCGATTCTTAGGGTGTTGCCCTTTTTGCTCAATTACAATTTTCACTCAGAAAATTAAAGCTCTCAAAGCTTACAACAACCTCTCAAATACAAAGAGTCTCACTAGGCTTATGTGAAGGTTGTGTTTTGAACTCAAATGTAAGCAATAAAATCGAGTCAGAATTTTGGCAAAGCTTCGCTATAAATCGTGTTGGTGCATCCATCCTCGAACTACCTTCTATTTATAAACTTCTCTGTTTTCGGCCGACCCAATACTTTTTTGTTCGACCTCATCCGACCGTTGAAAACTATCCATTACACTTTTCTCTGCATTTTTTGTCGCAAAGCTTCGACTTGGCCTTGACCGTGTTGCGTCTGAAATGTCGCCAAATCTTTACAGATTCAAACGTTCATCGACCGCCTTCGACCGGGCCTCGACCTCCTCTCGTCCGAACAGCCCCCCAAGTCTTACAGATTTAAATCTTCCTCGACCGTGTCAACCAAGCTTTGACCGCACTGTGCCCGAAAGGCCCCCCAAATATTACAGATTCAAATCTTCCTCGATCGGGTGCGACCGCGATTCGACCGTAGACCAAAACTTAATTTGGTCGCTTCACCAGCGACCTCGTCTCATCCACAAGGGCACGAAATGCACAACTCGGGGGTATTTCGGTTGACGTTCTTTGACCTCGTCTCAACCGTGTATCTCCCAAAAATGTCCAGAGTAAAGTTCTTCATTTCCGAGTCGCGCAACTTGAATTCTCTAAGTCCCACGATATTATCTACTCACTGCATGGACTTAGACAAACTTATTAGACAATAATAATACCCTCATTAATGGTATTTTCAATTTAAGCGAAATATATGCTTATTTTAAATTCAACAAATAAACAACTTATAAACTCACTTAATATTAGACATCATAACACACTTAGGCTAACAGTTTTCTCGTATCCTTGATTGATCATGAAGGAATCAAACTTTTTGTACAATTGTCGTGGGGCTTGCTTTAATCCATACAAGCTCTTCTTCAATCTACATACCAGATATTCATTTCCTTTAATGACGAATCTTTTTGGTTGTATGTAGATATCTTCTTCTAGTTCACCATGCAAGAAGGTAGTCTTAACATCGAGTTGTTCGATATCTAATTTTAGACTTGAGGTTAATCCAAGTACGACTCGTATAGATGACATTTTCACGACAGGTGAAATTTTTTTCTCAAAGTCAATGTTTTTCTTCTAACCAAAGTCTTTCACGACCAGTCATGCCTTATGTATTGGCTGTGAACTCTTGTTTTCAACTTTGAGTATGTATACCCATTTGTTCTTGAGTGTCTTTGCCCATTTTGAAACCAATTCTTATGTGTGATCCTCATGCAATGATATCATTTCATCTTGCATTGCATCCAACTAATTTTTCTTATGTGGATACTCCATAGCTTTCTCATAGCACTTGGGTTCATCTCCATCAATGATCATAACATACTCGTTTATAGAGTATCTTTTCGATAGTTGACGATCTCTTGTTGACCTTTTTGGCTCGAGTTCTGTAACTGATTCAGGGGAAGTCTCTACTTCTCATTGGTCAACACTATCAGTTGCTTGATCACTAGATTCTCTAGCATCTCCTCTGTCAAAAGTTGATTTCACAGGATCAACTCTTACCAGATGTTCATCAGTGATCTCGACATCTTTCTTTAAGTCTTCAATGGTCTAATTTTCAAAGAAGACAACATCTCGGCTTCTAACAATCTTCTTGTCAATCGAATCCCAAAGCCTATATCTAGATGCATCACTTTCATATCCAAGGAATATGCATTCTTTAGCTTTGCTATCTAGTTTGAACCTCTCATCTTTGAGAATATGGACGAATGCTCTACATCCAAATACCTTTAGATGCTTATAAAAGACGTCTTTTCCAGTCTATAGTCTGTTTGGCACTTCTCCACTCAATGGTGATGATGGATACAAGTTGATGATATTTACTGCAGTCTTAATTGCTTCTCCCTAGAATGTTTTGTGAAGTTTTAAATGTGATAACATGCACTTTATCTTCTCCATGATTGTTTTGTTCATTCTTTCTGCAACACCGTTTTGTTGCGGAGTCTTTGGAACCGATCTTTTGTGTCTGATTCCGTGCATCTTGCAGTATTCATGGAAGAATCCCATGTATTCACCACCATTGTTTGTGCGAATGCATTTTAACTTCTTTCCAGTTTCTCGCTTTGTGAGAGCATGAAACTCTTTGAAAATGCTAAAAACCTCATCTTTTGACTTAAGTGTATAAGCTCAAACTTTTCTTGAATGATCATCAATGAATGTGACAATGTATTAAGCACTGCCTAACATTTTCATTGACAATGACATGGGACCGCAAACATCTAAATAGATGACTTCTAACACATATGATTTCCTTAATGTATGGTTCTTCTTAAAGGAAACTATGTTTTGTTTTTTCCGCCAAACAATGAATACAAGTTGGCAGAGCTTCATGTTTGAGATGTAACAGACTTTCTCTCTTGCCAAGCAATTGAAGTCTTTTCTCGCTCATATGACCAAGTCATTTGTGTCATAACTCAATGAATAAGTTATCTTGAGCAGTATTTACTGATACTTCTTTCACGATCACTTGAGTTACGAACAAGCTAGATTCTTTGTTTCTTCTCGCTACAACTAGCAAACCTTTGCTAAGCTTCCATTTACCGCCACCTCATTCGCTCTTGTATATGACATTATCAAGAGCGCCAATCGATATTAGATTTTGTCTAATATCTGAAACATGTCTAACATCTCTGAGCACCAACTCAAAGTCCGTGTTGGTCTAGATACAGATTGTAATACCCTGATTTTCTGTAACAGAATTAAATAAAGATAATTGAAAAATTAATTGGGCATATTTGGATAATTGAATATTTATTTGATAAAAGATTTAATTGGGAGTAATTTGATAATTATTGAGGATTTATTTGATAGAAAAATTAATTTGAGAAACCGAATCTAAGAATTTAAATTGGACCGATAATTATCATCAAGCAATATTCGGAGTACATCGAAAATAGGAATTGGGTTGAAAATAATTTAATTAAATGAAAGTGAATTATTAATTAGAGAGTTTAATTAAATAAGAGGGGATTTTTTAAATAAAAGAATTTAAGAAGAAAATCAAAAAGGGGAATGGATGGATGTGAACCGGTTTGGTTCACGTTGGTTGGTTTGGTTGGTTAGGTTTTAAAGTAGGGGTGGTTTGGTTTAAAATGAAGAAGATAATTAAGAGAGAGAGAGACACCAAGAGAGAGAACCGAGAGGGAGAAAGAGAGACACGAAGGAGTCGGGGGATGGGGGAGGCGACGTGCGACCCGGAGGTAGAGTCCCGGGCATCGATAACCGGAGAGCTTTCAGGTTGGCATCGCCGGTCTTGGTCATGCATGGGGAGAGGACGACGCGAGGTGGCTAGGGTTTGCACGTTCGAGGAATGGAGCCGCGGGATTTGGACGAACCGAGCTCTTGCGTTGCTGCGAAATGGTCAACCGAGGTAAGTCATGGTTAATTCGTTGTTATTGGTTGCTACTGCGTTTGGATTGCTTGGATTGCAACGATGATTTTGCAGGGATGAATAGGCAGTGGCAAAACACGAAGGTCCGATCCCTTTGGTTCGCTTCGACTAGTTCTGTTGTGAACTCGGTTTACAAATGGAGTTCTGGCCGACCCAATAATGTTAGTGGGTCCTTGCTGGAATTAGTGGTGAATTGGAGATGAGGACAAACGACTCTGTGAAGCAGACAGCATAAGAAAAATATGGAGGACTATCGGGGAAATAATTGAGACGGGAGAGACATGCCCGTGAGTTCCTCTCCTCCTTTACGACTTTCTCTACCACATTGCTGCATAAGTCAAAGATAGAAAGCTGAAAATAAGGAAGAAATTTTGAAGGGATTCCTATTTGTCTGCATAAAGATGGAAGAAGATTGAAGTATCTTCTATCTATAAATTGAGGAAAGAAGAAGGGTGGCAGGGGGAGGAAAGTAAGTATACGTGAGTGATTCTAGAAGGTCTGGAAGTCTGCTTTCTGGTCTACAAGTATTAACGATAAAAATGATAAAAAGCTAAATGCACTAAGGACCACAAGAAAGTTCTTCAAAAGTAAGAAATAGGATGCGGTGGCTAGTGGAGGCCCTGCATCACGGGACTATTTTTATATGTTTTAATTTCGTTGAAATAATTATTGTGAACTGTATACTTTGAGGACCGTTATGAAATAATTATTGGGCACTGTATACTTCGAGAACTGTTATGAAATAGATATGAAATGTCATTCATGCATCATGATAGGGCTTATGAAAATATGACATATGCATGACATGATAAATGAAATGAACCAATAAACGTAAATAAGTGTATGAGATTAGTGGTGACACTCCTAATGGATATATCTCCTCATCGGAGTGACGGTTAAGCCATAAGACTGTATCATGGATCCAACTTCCCTAGACTGATGAATCTCATACATCTGGACTATTAAGTGAAACTAAAATGAAGAGGAGATCGGTTATTCTCTAAAACGATTGCATAAGCATTGCATTACATATGCATACATTCTATATCTTGTTGAGCCTTAGGCTCATGGTATTGCCGGTGATGCAAGTAATAATCTTAATGATATTGATGTGGAGGAGGACGCATTGCCAGATGAACTCTTGGGTTATCAGCTGGATTCCACCTAAAAGGTTATGGCTCAAAACAGTTAAAAATGGTTGTTTTAAATAATTATTCATCTCAATAATATTTTGTAATAAACTGTACACTTTCTAAATGTTTTGTAAAATAAACGGACTTTTTTTATATAATACTTTCAGACTATTCTACTGATTTACTCTGATATGTTTTTATTAAAAGAAAGAAAATGAAAATTTTTATGACTAAGAATATCAAGAAAATAAAAGGTTTTATAACGCGGGGCACTACATAGATGTAACTTTTTCTAATTATTTTGGAAACATGATTGTATCCCATTTTAACGATGCCAAAATCGCCACCAGTGTAAGATGTAAAATACTCCGCCTTTGAGGTAACATGATAAGATACACTGGAGTCACATATCCAACATGATTGATGAGTCATGAGGTTGACAACATTTTCACATATAATTACATCTTTACCATTAGAGACAACTGCAGTCATACTCTTCGTCTCCACTTTAACACTCTCTATGCCTTGTTCATTTTTCAGCTTCTAGCAATCTTTTTTCATGTGACCTATTTTGCCACAGTGATAGCACTTGACGCTCCTTTTACTTCTTGATTTTGACCTTCCTGACATGTTGGCTCCAGAAGTCCCATGTTCATTTGATCTCTCTCTCATTACAGATAAGGCCTCCATGGAAGAGTGCTCCTTGTTCCTCCGTCTACTTTCTTCTTCAAGGACCCCAACTGCAATATCATTGAACATCAATGTTGTCTTTGCAGCATCGTTGGTCAAATTTATAATGAGATGATCATAAGAATCATGCAAACTTTGAAGTAAAAGTTTTGCTTGTTCATTCTCATCAATTTTGTGTTCCATTGCTATAAGCTGAGAAAATAACGTGTTGAGAATATTGATGTGGTCCGTGACCAATGTCGACTCTGACATCCGAAGTGTATATAATTTTCTTTTCAATAAAATTTTATTGTGCAACGACTTTGCCTTATATAATTTTATTAACGTATCTCATATTTGCTTGGCAGTTGTCATTTCTAAGACACTTGAAAAAATTTCATATGCTAGAGCAATATGCAAATTGGCGATAGCATCTCCTTCTGCTTTGATCCATTTTTCGTCTTCAACGGTCACCGGTCTATGTTGATGGCCATACCACAATCATCTTTCCGGAATAATACTTCATTTTTAATTTCCACAATGAGAAATTATTTCCTTTGAATTTTTCAATTTCAACTCTTCCTGCCATAATAACGAGACTCTGATACCACTTGTTGAGAAAAAAAAATATGAATAATACGGAGAATTGAAATATAAACGTAGATAGTACTGATCAGGATAATTCCCAGGAAAGACTGCTCTTAACAATCTCTTTATACATAATTTACTTTTTCAAGTAAGTTCTCGGGAAAGGCTAGAGGGATCACAAACGGTCCCACTTAAAATTCAATCTCCTAGACAAAGCTTACTTACACAGTACAATTACACCACTAACCGGTACAAAAAATGATAGCAAATGTAATCCAAAAATATGAAGAATATTTTTTCCACACTGTTATAATTTAACAGCCAAGAAGTAAGAGAAATAACAACAAAAATAGACACCGATAATTTTTACGTGAAAACCCAAATCGAAAAAAAATCACGAGGATCAAGTCCAAAAAGATCTCATTATGAAAAAATAAGATTTGTAATTTTATTCTAAAAACCAAATATTCTAGAGAATAGTCACTAAGAGAAAATTCACCACTCTTAGATTTCACAATGTTTACAAAACACCTTACCTATTTTTTCCACTCTTTCTTTTCTCTTCCTAAAAAAAAACTCACTACTTTCTTCCTCCTCTTCTTCTTCTTTCTTTCTACCTTTGGATGTTAGAAACACGGAGAGAGGCTATCTATTTATAGAGAGAGTTCCTTGCAAGATGACAAATATTGTCACTTTATCTTTTCGCAAAAGAGAAAAATTTTTTCTGCAGCCTTATCTTTTCACAAAGGAAGAAAAAGAAAAATCTTCTTCTTTTGAAGGTGATGATCTCTCGTTATAAAGAGGGACCAACCACCTACTTTACATACACAAATCATCGAGAACACTCAAAGCAAGTAAAAATCTCCTCCTACATATACATTTACATACACCTTCACATTCACGTAAAAATGGAATAAAACATTTACATTTTAGTTCTCTTCTTCTCTCCTATCTTATCCACAAATCATCCTCTCTGTCTCTCTCTGTCTCTCTCTAAAAGAAAAAGCACCCAACAGAGAATATATAACAAGACTTGAGGGAGAAGGGGAAAAGAGTAAGCATTCTCACAGAAGAAATAGAAGAAGATTTCTAATTGCGGAGGAAGAAGAAGAAGAAGTAAGGTAGAGAAAAGAGGAAGCTGTGAAGAGGAAAGAGAGGGAGAAGGTTCCCTCGTGAATAATGGAAGGATTTGGGAGAGTGAAAAGTAGTTTACAAGCATTCTCGCTCAAATTTATTGCAGGGATCGAAAAGTCTTTACAAGATTGCTTATTCAACCAAGTCCCAAAGAATTTCATCGTTTTTTTACAGACTCACCTACACTTCCACCAATCGGTATTTATAGTACAAACAGTCGATCAGAGAGTTATTCCGGTATTGGATTCGATCGGATTCGATCAATCCATCATCGCCTGTAAGTCTAAAGGCAATCACTTTTACATACAACAAAATCATGCAGAAGATGGGGACTTCCTAACCTGCATTTACCCATTGGAGCTTCTTCTGCATTACGAACAATGTCCGATTTCAAAAAGCCGTCATTTTTTTCGCAATGCCTCAGCTCCAACGCTAGCGAGACTCGGTTCGATAACATAACATTGTGCGGATAAAGAGGGTGATTGGCAATATTGTCTGCATTTCCGAGGCTTTCGACTCCTATTTTGCTTGCGTTTTCCTTCATTTCCATACCAGAAATTTCATTTGAATTCGACTGTTGAATTTGCTCGCCATCGGCATTCGATGATATTCCGCTGCCCTGCAAATCTTCGTCTCTGTCTGGCGAAAAGTTGAAGTCCATCTTTGGATCACCAAACTCCTCTTTGTACATCTCTTCCACCATGGGCTTCCAGAGGCGCACACGTGCATTTATGAACCAGTTTGCAACCTTATTAGACAACAATGGAGGCCAGTAATTGAGAATTCAACTATTTCTCACCATCAATGATCTTACAGTACAATCCCAACAGCAGTAAAATGTGAAGAACTATTGTATAGAAGCCGACAAACATCATCTACCCAAATCGAACTAACTTGTTTCGAGGCAAGTTAAAAACAGACAGCAAGTGTTATAAATAGTACCTGATTTCGTGTCAGTCCCGTCTGCCTTGCGAGCGTGAGTTTCTCAGTATCTTTCGGATAGCTGTTGGAAGATGAATCCATGAAAATAATCAGCAAAGTTATAAAATTTCCAGAATAACAGAGAAAAAAAATATCATTTGAGGAACTGACGGATGAAGGAAATGTTCGAACAGCCAAGCACGAAGGATCGAGACAGAGCTCTCGGGAAGCCCTCTTTGAGGCCTCCAAGAATGTTGGGTGAAACCAAGTTGTTGAAGAGCCCTGTGTTGTCTGAGCTGCTGATCGACATAACGTAGGCGAGGAATTCCCCTCTGACCAGTTGATGAACAATCTTCCTCTCCCAAATTTCTCCTCATTACCTGAATCTGATCACTGATTCCATCTCGTAAACGTCGAAAATGGCGTGAAATGGTTTGATGAGCTAGTGCTGTATATACTTCTGCAGCCCCACAACCAGCTATCATATCAAAAGATGACACCATTATTTGCATTTGTTGATAGTATTGTCTATGTCTTTCATCAACCTGTAAAAGCAGTGACAATTATCAACATTTGAATGGTTTTGTGAAATTAAACACCTAAGTAAAGTCTAATTTGGATCATAACATTTAAAGTCATTTACAAATTAACCTTAAATTTGTTTTTGACAAATGGAACTTCCACATTTTATCTTTCAGCAATTTAGACTTTACCATCAATTTATTTATTAAATTCAGCATTTGTATACCATGTTTCTCATTTCATAATTAGTTAACTCCTCTGGCAATTTCTAACATGATATCGAACTCCATAACATGATTGAAAGAATTTGAAATCGCCTGAGAGGAGGTCGACATAGATCGAAATCAGGTTAGAAATATCCAGAGATGTTAGAAATTATGTTAAAATGTCATATCAAATGGAAAATATGATATACACATGCTGAATTTAATAGATTAATTGACGGCAAAGTTCACCAAATTGCTGACAGCGGAAAAGTGAAAGTTCCATTGGTTAAAAAACATAGTTTAATATCTAATCTGTAAATAACTATAAACGTTAGCATCTAAATTGCATTTTATCTTAAGACAATAAGATCGAAATAGCTAGACAAACTCATGTTCCTATTCGCGTACCTCTTCAACCATGGACAAAAGCTTAGCACTTCTGTTCTTCAAGTCCTGCCGCTCTGTAGATGAGAGTTCCCGAGAGGGGTTGGCCGTCGTTGCGCCATAACTAGAAGACATATCCAAAGATCGATCACTAGATCCACCATTGTTATTGTTCGAGTTATTAACGAAGCTTTTATGCTTGTTAGATCTGATCTCATTCAAAGCCGCTCTTATATTCACCACTTCGTCAAGCAATTGTTGAGCTGCCTTGATATATTTTGAGTTTAAGCCAGTGTTAGCCAAAACCGAAGCTTCATATAGATCATAAACATTAGAGTTCATTTTGCCGAGGGTGGCCAAGCCAGAAGAATTTGGAAAAGACTCCATGTCCGCAGCACTTCGATTTCCAGAAGAAAACGGTATCTTCGAGCCGAGACTAAGCGATAATCCCCCACACTGACTATTCTTTCCGCCATTTATAATTCCCAGATGATCAATTTTTTCAGTTTCTATCTCTGAAGCAAAGCCTTGGATGCCTAATGAATGTCCAAATTGTGGAAGAAAGGCCATCTCATATCTGCCATCCATACTATCTACACAGTTGGAAGGAGATTGAGAAATCCCGACCGAAGTGCTGGAGTAAAATCCATGAGCAGGACCTTGACTCAGGCCCATCACCATACTATTAGAGCAGAAAGGCATTTCTGTATAAGAATCGATTTTCGGGTCTTCCGTATATGGAGTTATTACTGCATTTCTTTGATTGTTCAAGCTCGGAAAATACGTATCCATCGTCGGTTTGCTCAGGATTGATCAGCTAAGCAATACTGAACAAAAAAGGGTGAAAATGATTATCCAATTCCAAAACATAATACATCATAAAGCGCATATGCATTCCAAATCTCGACATTATCGCCTAGTTTCAAGGCAGAGTTTCCAGTTGCTGCATATCTATAGATGACAAACAAGTATATAGCACTATGGCTGGTTAATCAATTACCTGAGAATTCAACCACAGTTCATTCATCG
The DNA here is from genome assembly GCA_022433065.1 of Begonia loranthoides. Lineage (NCBI taxonomy): Eukaryota > Viridiplantae > Streptophyta > Magnoliopsida > Cucurbitales > Begoniaceae > Begonia > Begonia loranthoides. The sequence goes on from CM039468.1 coordinate 55,579,670, forward strand.
GGGAAATAATTAACTTCCCCCTGGATATATCAGAGCCTCGTTAAGAGATTTAAAGACCTTCCCCAAAACTAATCTGAAGAGAAGCTAAAAACTCTATATCCATCGCCATAAACCAGAAATTTCCCGAGTTTGCAAGAGCTAAAAAGATAAAACGAGAGAAATATCCAAGGTTTGGAAAACACAGGTGGTTTCCTTTTAAAACTCCCTCCTCTAATCTCCTTATTTATGAGTTCTAACCGCAGCATCATGTTCATCGTAGCTGATCGAACTTACGAAAAAAGAAAACAGAGACAAAGCGAATCAACCAAAAGCCAAATTACAAGCCATTTCAAAGAACAAAACCCATTATATGAAAGCAATAAAGAATCCAGAAGAAACTCGAAATAAAAATACCCAGATGCTAAAAACCCACAAAGAAAGGGAATAATAACGACCCACTATGAAATATTTCCATTACCCTAGTACTATCTAATTCCCTCCCTACACTGATTGCCATCAAAATCATCACTCAGTTGGCGCACTAGGAAAAACCCCACATCTAAAAGACAATCAAGTATAAAATTCCATCACTCCAATCACTAAAACAACAGTGAAATTCATAATTACAGTCGAAATCGAGAGAAAAAAAGAGAAGAAGGAAAAGAAGAAAGAACAGCGAAATACCTCTCGTAATGATGGAGGAGAAAAACGAGAGGAGTGGGGAGTGGGCTGAAATCATCCTCCCTAAACAGAGACAAAAACTGATCCCGAGAGATTTCATGTCAAATAATTAAAAAAACTCAGGGGGAGGGCAGATTCCTTATGATTGGAACAACGGCAACAACTTGACCAAAAAATTATATATTAATTAATTAAAAAAATATAGAAAACCAACAAACCATAAAACCAAATTCAATAATTTTATTGGGTAAAAGACGTCTGATTTTTATTTAAAGAAGATAAGAAGGAGATGAACAATCACAATCATTTGGAGTATGAGTCACGTGCAACGAGAGGTTGTACGTGAAAACCCTGGAAGAAGGATCTCAATAAGAACAAAAACAGTGGTGGAGGCGGTGGTTTGATTGCTTAAAATGGTTCGAACTCCACCCACCAGTTGGTAGACCTATAACTTCAATTCATTTCCCCGTAAACCTTCTTTAAAGCCATTTAACACCAACCTCTCTCTCTCTCTCTCCTCTCTTTCTCTCTCTTCTGGTTAGAAGGAAAGCCGGAACTGTAAGAATCAAATGTGGTTGATTGAAGTTTCTTGAATTAAATATACTTTGATTAAGTGAAGGAACACGTTGTTGTTAAAGTGTCGGTTGTACTTTCAAAAAAAGGTTGGAATTTTGAGAGATTTCATTGGTGGTTTTCTTCTCCCTCCTCCAAACATCTTCTTCTACTTCCGTACGTTACTTTCAGCTTTGACATCTTTGAAACAGGGAAGAAGGTCACCTCGTGTTGCAATTGTTTTTCAAAAAATTGAGGGGAAATTAACAAAACGTCCGCTTTAACTATGGAATCAATACAACTCAACCATTCTAACACTTTTTAACGACTAAAACATTGGACTATAAAAATTGAACCAAACTAACATCGGGCTTATGTTCTTTGTTAACAAACAATATTGTTCCGCTGTAGAACATTGTTTTTTCAAGGTGAAATGTTATCTTTCCGCTTAACATATTTAAAAGATTATTTTCCCTGGTATAACGTTGGTGGAAAGATTACTTTTCTCTACAAAAAATAAGACGTTGGTGATAAATATTAGACGACGACGACGGACCAGAGAATACAGTGATGAGAACGGGATGAGTGAAATTAAGAGTAGAGGTGAGTCACCAAAAGATGTTCGAAAAATTAAAAAACATGAAAATTGTTTTCGATGACAAGAAGACTATGTCGAAGCTTTCTGACATCATCTTTGCGGTAAGATTGTTTCAATTATTACGATTTTAGCATAACACTAAAGTAGAATTAGAATTACAGAAAACATATTTTCAGTATTGTCTTCGTTGTAATGTTTCTTTCAATATGTAACAGTGCTATTTTCGTCATTCATTTATCATAGTTCAGTGTTTTAATTATTCATAAAAATTATTTAATAATTGACTGATAATTGTAATTATTTTATTAATTATTCAAAAATAATTAATATTTAGGTAAAGAGCATTTAGTTCTAACCTTTGATATCATATATAAATTCAATTTCCACCTCTGTCATATCACCAATTCAATTTATTATTATTTAAATTCAATACATGTCTATAAAGATATAAAGGAATAAAAATAAAATATGACTTGATATTCTTGAGAGAATATTACAATATATATATAAATAAAGTACAATAAACCTAAGTATTCATAAAAAATTAAAATATTTACAAAATACGAACATTGCTAAACTATATCTACTTTCCTTATAATCACAAATTATTAGGGAGAGTAATTTGTAATATTATAAATAATCACATATTATTAAAGAGAATAATTTATGATTTTATTATTATTTTCTTTCCTTATCAATTTATCACGTTTTGCATTTAATAATTTGTTTAAATCTGACTTATAACTTTTCCAGCAATTTTAACTTGATTTCAAACTTTATCACGAGATTTACAGAGTTCAAAATCACCGAATAGAAGATTAATAGTGTCATGACCCAGAGGCGGTCCAAACAGAAACACCGAGCCAAACGACCCGGTCCACGAAAAAACCTAATTACCCAACCCAAGACTTGTTAAATTATTGCGGAAGACTTGTTTAAATATTCAGTTATAGTCCACTTGTGATGGTCACGATCCATTTAGTGATTGCGAAAATAATTAATAATGTGAAATTAATAAATTTAAAAGTCCAAATGATACTGTGCATGCAATCCAAATCTCTCAGAAAACCAAATCAAGTAGATTACAGTTATCCAACAATTTGCTTATCGAAAAACAAAGGTTCAACTAAGGAAATAAAATAAAATAAATAGCAGTAGAGTCTTCAACCAAAATCCTAACCTACGAAAATAATAGTCGAAAGGGTGAGTGACTAGCTCAATAGAGAATTTATACTAAATGCTAAGCACGTGTAAAATTTGTTTTACTGTTTACTTGAAAACCATGAATTTCGAAAAATATGCACGTTTTTCAAAACATTTGAAAATCATTTTATCTTTTAAGAAAATCCAGCCCCAAAGACTTCCGACAAGATATTAAGAAAACATGGTTGTATACATAGACAACTATAAGTCAAACTACTCTCGTCGTGTTTTATACTGAAATCGTGGTCCGTGAAAAAGGAGGAACACTCATGAACTCTCCTGAACAATTACACAGAAAGGTGACAACCGTTTCCAGGCAGCACCTCATGAGCCTGGAGGAAGAACAAATGACGACGGTTCGAAAACTCAGCTCATCACCCAGGTTGTCAGCGACACGCCCGTAACATACACCATGATTAGGTTTAGAGATTCAAAACTCAAGAAAGCCTCATCTTCTTCCTAATTTCATCTTTCACACAGCACGCAAACAAAACATTTCCACGCAGCAGGAGATGTACTGAGGATAGCCTTATGATACTTTGATATTGAAACCGTCCAAAGTATCAAGAGGATTCATCACTCCCAAAACTGTATCCAATATGTCACACCATGAAATCAAGTACACGAAAGTAAACGTGTAAAACTTTTGTACATACATAATATAAAAAGCTAACGTGCTGTCGAACAGTTCCCGTCAAGTTTTTCATATGTGGTATCCCACAAAATACGGTTTTGAAAACTATGCAATGCAGTGCAAGCAACTAAGTATAAAACCCCTACCTCGTTGACAGTCCATCCTCGTATACGAAGGAACAACTCTTAGGCATCGGCTCAAAATCATCAAACTCATCCGAGCCTACAACATGTCAAACATGGGAAAATCTCATAATAAATCTCGAGGAATGATCAAAAGGTTCATTACCAGGTTTAAGCTTAATGTATATCCTCATATTTATCATCGTAAAGAGACTCATCTAAAACTCACTTCAAAACCCTCTAATTTCATTACTTAGCAAACATCCAATATGTACTAACTATATCTACCCGTTTCCACAACAACTAACAGTGTACAGCCATATAGCAAATGAAACCCACAACAATCAGTGGACCGTAACAAAACAATTTCAGCTTAGTACAACACATCCTTGAAAATCGAAGTATAAACAACCACAGCAGCATGAACAAATCCACATCCCAACCAAATATCAAACCCCAGTATCAACCAATCCTTCACATGCTCAGCAATTTCAAGAAAGCAGTGATGGTAAATCTTCCAAGGAAAGAAGCAGCACATCCACTACACAGGAATCAGTTTTCAATCCTAATATGTATTTTACCAACAAGCATGACAACACTTAAAATTAACAAGACTTAATCAATCATCTGCAGCCAGTGGGCAGTAATCGAAATGGGTAACAGACCTAAATCACATAACATTATCTCCTCAAAACACGTCTCTCGATTGGAAACCAAACTAAAGAACTTCGGCAAAAGTAACATTTCCCACAATGACTAACTGCAGATTCCAAGCTAGCAAAACAGTAGATTTCAAATGTGTCTCAAGCAAACAGGGTAACCCATCTCCATCGGGTCTATCCCACCGTAACACAATGAGAGCAACAACACCCAAATCGACAGAACAACAATCCAAAGATTCATCACCCAATTCGGAAACCCTAGAACAAAAATCAAACGGAAATCACAAAGCCAAGCGTTCGGCATTTCCTTACCGAAATCAGAGAAATGACAGAGAAAAATCCCTCAGACGAAGCTCCACAGTCGCGGTTTCACCGTTGCCCACGATCGACAGTAGCCCGCTCACCGCTGCCGTCGGTCCCTTTCTCCATTTTAATCATCCTTTTTATTTTAATTTACTTTTCCTTTCTTATTTTAAATCCTTCCCATTCTTTCTCCTTTTTTACAATCTGCCCACGATTTCTCCTCCCACTTTTCCGCTTTCCACTTTATTTCACTTTACTTATTCTTTCATTTTATTTAATAAATCTATACATTTATATGTCACATATGTGTCACATTGATTAACTTGTTCATAATTCCTTCTTATTTCTGAATATCACTCGTTTATCGATCTAATTTAATTCTCTAATTTCGTTTCTCAAATAAATTTTTTGTTCAAAAATTTTCAATTCTATCTATTTGACTAATTGACCAAAATTTCACACGTGGTCGCTACGCGACAATTCGAGTCAATTTTTCAACTTTTTGCCCAAATTTTAACGCGAAAAATTTACATGTATAATTTATTCTCTTGAAAATTCTCGATTTTTACAAATAGCGTTTAAAATTATGATAAAAATCAATGAAAATGTTAAAAATCAGGTAAAAATAAATTATTAAATAAAAAACATAGTATACACATGCTAAATTTAACAAATAAATTAATGAATGATATCTAAAATGTTGAATTTCGATTTGTCTAGAAAAAAATAGTATGAGTTCAAATTTATAAATTACTTTTTTAAATTATACTTTATTTAGTAAATAATTAATTAATAAATGTTAATAAGAATAATTCAATTCAAACCTTAATTATAATTTGAGAGTTGATAGTGTGCATCACATCGTGGATTTTACGCAACCAAGTTTATGGTTTTGATTATGTTGTTAGTTGCTTTGAATTTATGCCATAAATTTTTAATACATATTCAACTTTATTGACTTATTCATAATCTCTTACCTAAAAACTTTAATTATAAAGCATAATTAATATTTATAATTACATCAATTAATTAATTAATTAGAAAACCAACACAATAAAGAAACTACTCTAATTTGATTTAAACAAACTAGTCTAATTTAATTGAGAAAATTACAAATTAAGTAAATATCTAAATTAGAGATAAAAATATAAATTTTATAGGTAAGTTAATTTTTGTCGAGCTATACACTTTTGGGTAACGGGTTATTTTAAAAGTATAATGAACAATAATTATTTTAAAATATTAAAACAACAATTTTTAAATTTATTAAGTTATTGTGTTTAAAAAAGATTATAAAGTACCGAACGTACATTTTAATTTTCAAAAGGTCAATGAAAATTTAAGGTCTTATCAAATTGAATAATGTTATATTTATTTTTTATTTTTATTATTTTTTGAGAGGTAGGAATAGAGAGAAAAAATATATAAATTTATTAAATTTAATAAATTAATTTTTCAACTTAAATTTTAATATTTTTAATTAACAAAGTCGTTGACTTCCATTAACAATAATTTGCTTTAGTTATTTTTATTCTGTGATTAATTAAAGTAATCTGGGAAATAAAGTCGGATTAAATGAGAATCGTAAATATTGACCCTAGGAAATTAGGAAATTTCTGAATCGTCCGATGTTGGTTCTTGCAACGTGGACTGATCCTATTGATTGTTACAAAACAAAGATTTATTCATTCTCGAACCATTCGTCAATCGTCGCCGTGCTCCTGTCGCTGCAAGAGAGATTTGTCTCATCCCACAGAAAGACAACTTAGAGTCTCCGACGATCGCGGCTCTCTCTCTTGACGAACGCCATGACCAGCTCTTCTACACCTTCGCGCCAGGTTTGCTCGCACTTTTCTTTTCTTAATGGATTCCTTTCTATTCCGCGATTGGAAGTTAATTTCGCCGATGCTATCTTTGATTAATGTTGATTTTTGGGTAAATTCTTAGGCCTTGAGTAAGATTGCGTGCAATAGGCTCCAGAAAGAGCTTGTAGAGTGGCAGATCAATCCTCCTGCTGGATTTAAGCACAAAGTTACTGATAATCTCCAAAGGTTTTTTCTTTTTTCTGTACACTTATTTTCTTTTTGTTTTAGGGGGGTTTTTTCTTCTGCTTTTGCTGATTTTACTTTGGAATTTCCAATGGTGCAGGTGGGTTGTTGAAGTCAACGGAGCGCCGGGGACTTTGTATGCCAACGAAATCTATCAGCTCCAAGTCGATTTTCCCGAGCATTATCCAATGGAAGCCCCTCAGGTTTAGAAAATCTTTGTTCTTTCTTTTTTTTTGTTCTGTACAGTTCTGGTTGCGAATCTCTACATGAATGTATTTCGAGTGTGAGACAGTGTGGTTCTTCACTGACGACTATTCTAAATGGGGGCAATTTAACTTGATTGCTTGCTTTATGTAATGGCTAGTTTGCGTTTTTCAGGTGATTTTTCTTCCACCGGCCCCTCTGCATCCACATATTTACAGCAATGGACATATTTGTTTAGGTACAAATATCATTTTCGTTACTTGGGGTTTCCCAAAAGTATACATTCATTTGAAGTCATGTCCACAATGGTCTATCATATGCATATCCATATCTTATGTTGTATAATATCTTTTGCGAGCGCTGCTTTCTGATATACTACTTTATTAAGATAGAGACTTTCTTAGAATATAGTTGCTGCCGTAAACGAAGAAACTATAGGAGAAAGGTTGCTTATTTTACAACAAAGCTGTGCTTAGTTTTTTATTTGTATAGTTATTGCTTGTTCAAAGAAGCAGGAAGGAAGTCTTAGGAGGACCCAACATGTAAGTCAATTTGCAAAATGTTCAAATGTGGGCAACAGGTTTGAATGTGCATCACAACTGCAATCGATGACTTCAATCCAAAAAGATTGAATGTAGAATGACGATACCAAATATACTACCGAAAATTGAAAATTTGTTAAGATGTCGATAAATTTAGTGATAAGAAGTCTGAGGTGAATGTTTCCTCCATTGTCATTTCGTATTTGCAGACATTTTATATGATTCATGGTCTCCAGCCATGACTGTGAGTTCCATCTGCATCAGCATTCTCTCCATGTTATCCAGCTCAACTGTAAAGGTAAGTTTCATTTCTTCCATAAGCAAAGATATCAAGTGAGGAAGATTATTTCTGATGTGATTTTGTCGATTTTCAGCAACGACCGGCCGATAATGATCGTTACGTGAAGAACTGCAGGAACGGCCGATCACCCAAGGAGACGAGATGGTGGTTCCACGACGACAAGGTCTAACCATTTGGTTAATCTCTATGTTTAATTGTGTATAAAAACTGAGTCCTTGTACTATTTTTATATTTATGATGTAACGTGACTTGATGAAGAAGATCAATATTATCCCTGATCATGCCTTTGCTTTCCTAATTTCCTCTAATCAGTCTGATTATTGTCATTCACCCATCATTGGAAGGCTGTAAATCTAGAAGATAAAATTAGTATTATCCTCTGTTTATTTACATAATTATGATATGTCGTTATTATTACACAACATAAACGCCAATAGATTCCAAGAGATTGCCTTTAGTTCCGTGAAAACCAGTTATAGAGCCCCCCTCTTTCAAATCAGACGAGAAGTGCGTTCCCTTCTCTTCTCCAAAGGGACCATACTTGGTCCCGTTGGTGTAAAATGTGATGGATTTCACAACAGTCGGTCCTCCGAAAGTGCTCGGTCCATAGAACCCACTTATACGAGTCAGGTGTTCGTGCGGATGATCAAATGTTATCTTCATCATTAACAAATTGTAAGACATAAGTTAATACTCGAGTAGGGAGTGCAATGACCAAAAGTATGTAATGAAGCTAAACAATTGAAATACCTTGTCCAATCTATTTCCTCCAATTCCTCCATTAGTGTTTCCCCAAACGATCCGGCCATTTCTGTCGTAACATGCCTGGATAGAAACTACACCCACAGAGGAACGAGCGAGGTGAATTATGTAGACGGCCGAGTGGGGTCCATCATCGAAGGGTGTCCCACCAACACCACCCCAGGGTCCTAATGATGCAACGGGCTTCATCTTTAGGGGTTCCTTCGCAGAGAAAACTTAGATCAAATGAGGTTCAAATATGAATTTTCAGCTACCTGAAGTAGACATTCATATCAAGAGTAAAACCCAACGGGCAAATTCTCGATTACCATTTCTTTGATTTCAGTTTTGCCAATATTTCCAGTTAATGAGTAAAAAGGATCAACCTTTATGACATTCCTCACCATGCCTGGCCATAATCTAGGGGGCGGGGGAGGTCTTGGCTGCACTCCTCCAATGGTATTGGTCTCAGGTTTCAAGGGCAGATTTCGTGGCAACAAAGGTCTTAAGTGGACTCCAATGGAATCAAGATGAAAACTACTTCTCCCGTGGAACCCCACAACTGAACTCCCAGTTAATGGAATTGAGAAAGGGATTTCAAGAGGGATTCCAAAAGGTCCATATCTCCTCTTGTTGCTTTCGAACGCAATAGATCGAACATATACAGGACCATATTCGTCGAGATTTCCATAATGACCCGTCACACATGTAATGCATTCGTTTGGAAGATCAAAATGGATCTGTAAAGAATTTGTTTGAGAAAGAGATCATAGCACTGTCAAGAGCATGAAAATAGTAAGTTTGCAAGTTATTGATCCTCCACACGATCCTATAAACCCTAATCAATTATCCATAATGCATTGTCTACACTAATAATCTATCCAACGCCCTTATATTGCCAGATAAAAATGTTAGCAAAGAGCGGTAAGCCCATTGGAGTAAGATTGTATTCTAAGAGAACATATATCAAACACTTGGTGGGTAAGATTTTAGCGTTTAGAAAAAGACCTTATCTGTCTTGTAACCATAACTGCCATGCCTCTCCGACAAGACTGATTTCCCGCCGGTGTCGTACTCGATCTGGATAGAATCAATCAGAGCACCGTGAGTGATTGTTATTTTCTTCACACCGCCGTAAATGCCATCGTCCCAGGGCACACCGCTGCGCCCTCCGTATGGTCCAACAGAGACATGGCTTTTCTCGGATCCATGGGCACTCTGTTCCACCCAACAAGAATTATATCATTACAGGTAATTCCTCCTACTGGAACGGTTGTAACATACGAAAGAAAGAAGGGAAATAGTTGAAGTTACCATCTTCGCCGAGAGTAGGAGGACAACAGTTACGCCGAAGATTAAAAACGTCAAATTCTGGAGCGAGTTTTGTGGGTATGTTCAGGAAAGAAAACATGATTAAATAGGCGCAGAGGTAAGAGCGGGAGTGGATAGAGCTGAATCGAATTCGAAGCTACACTACAACAATGGTGGAAGTGAAGGCAGCTTTACGAAATTTAAATTCCTTAGAATCTTAGAACGTGGACTATATTCCGACTGGAATTTCAAATTCTATAGCCACTGGGCAAGCTCTGGTTTCTTGTGACTTGTTCCTCTAAATCTGTATACTTTAGTTTAGATAAAGTAGATAACGCAAAACAAAACAATCCCAAAAAACCTTTGTTTCTTTTTGACGTGACTTCCAAAAGTCGATTCACTTTATTAATTTTATAAAAAATAACAATACAATTATCGATTTTGAAGTATTTAACTAATTCTAAATAAATTTTGCACCCAACTAAAATTTCAAATTACAAAAAAAAAAAAATCACGTTTTTCATCAATTCATTCAATAGTAAATGATGTCGTCTCTCAACATCAATGGACGTCCCTTAATATTAAACAACGTCGTAAGTATAAAATTGTCCGTCTGTTGTTGGTTGAAGGATATTCGTTGTGGGATGAAAGACGCTCGTCTTCAGTAGAGGTTCTTCCCACTATTTCATTTCAATATTTCATCTTTGGCATCGGACGTTCATCATCTGTATCAGACGTCCCTTAATCTAATTCAACGATCATCTTCTTTTCTTCTTTTATCTTTTTTTTTTCTATCTGATCGTCCATTATTCCTCCTTGTCTGCCGACTACTCTATTTTGGTCCAATCTCCCTCTACTTCGATTAACTTATGTAACGCCCCAAAATTCATATTCTCTAAAATTTCAAAACCCTAAAATTTTTTCCAAATTGATTGAAAAATTAGTTTATTTAAAACTCTAATTAAAATTTTGAAATTTCTTGAAATCATCCAAATCTTTAATTAAGAGGAAGAAAAATTAACATTTATTAGGGAATATCTATTTAATTTATTTTTAGTCAAATACTAAATAAATATCTATATTAGAATACAGAAATAGAGTTAAAACTTTCTAGAAATACAATATTAAATATCAAAACATGTTTCAATAGTTTTTATTAATGAAAGTATTAAATTAAATAAATTTCCAATAATGTCTTTCAAATAAAATTCACAAAAGGTTTTATTCATTAAAAATAATATTTAAACTATTAAATCATTCTCATAGCCTTATGACATCTTCATCTATATACTCGTTGTAAAACTCTAATTAACATTTGTAAATCTTTAAAATTTTTAAAATTATTGATTAAATAAGAAAATTGAACATTAATTATTATAAAATATTTATTTAATTCATTGTTATTTAAAACTTTAAATAAAATACTTTAACTAAACAATTCTATTAAAAATATTAAACCGAATTAAATTTCATTAACTAACGAAATTAAATACAAAATAATATTCAACAAAAATTTTATTAATATTAAATTAAGTTTTATAAAAATTTCATTAATGCAATATTCTTGAAAATTACAGCAGAAGACAATATGAAAACATTAAACTTATTTATCTGATTTAACAACACATTCTTCTATTTGTTCATTTACCTCTGGAATATTCTCGATCATCCCAAACTCTTTTTCTATTAAAAATTCACCTACATTACAAAAATATAGATGAGATAAACTCAATAAGTAAAAATATATATGCACCATTAAATTAATTTCACGTGTTACTGAATTTTCATGCTTAAAGTTACAAACTGGTTGGAACTCATTTTCCAGCCCTACTAAGCTTCAGACTTTCATTAGCCATTATAGGGTTTTATGCATTCAAGTTTTCAATAGTCATCTCAAAATTTCATGTGTTCAAGCTCGCATTAGCCATTACATCATTTTTTTTTTTTGTCAATTTCATGCTTAAAGTTACATACTGGTTGGAACTCATTTTCCAACCCTACTAAGCTTCAAACTTTCATTAGTCATCGCAAGGTTTCATGCGTTCATGTTTTCATTAGTCATCTCAAAATTTCCATGCATTTAGGCTCTCATTAGCCATTACAACACGCTTTCCGTCAATTCCATTAGATTCACACGCATACAAGATTACCTATCAATTTTTATTTTTATTTACTCGTATGTCAATATCTAATCATGCTTGTACATTAAAATATCAGGAAATATATATATATATATATATATATATATATATATAATAAAGTTGCAAAATAATAAAATAATAATAATATGTTTTGTGATGTAGTGTCAATGGTCAAAACGTTGAAAACAATATCTTTACTTACCTGGATTCCAAAAATATTAAGATTTTAGGGGTTTCCCGAGCCTTTGAATAATTTAATATGACTAAAATATTATTGGTGGTTAAATTCTTCCTAAAAAATATATTCCTTGAAAGAATTTGGACATAAATTCATTACCTAAGCAAAACGAAGTTGAAATCAGATTGATTTAGAAAATTTTGGGAGAATGTCGGTTGAAATTGGACCAGTCAAGTTTGGGTTGGTCCAACAGGTTCGGTCTGATTCACTAGGCATATTTGGTCCGGTTCAATATGGTTTGGTCTATTCCGGTTCGATGTGATCTGGTCTGATCTAGTCTGGTTCTTCTCCTTCTTTTTCTTTGTGAGTGCCCGAGAGTTCTGAGAGAGACTCCTTCTCTCTAGTCAATCCTCGTCGTCAATGGTCGTCGCTGGAGGGAGGAATTTTGTCGCACTGGAAGGAAGCTTGATTGTTCCACGGTGGAGGAGGAAATTTCTTCTTCGCAGGGAAGATTAAAGAGAGAAATGAAGAGAATGAGTTGAGATGTGAGTTTTCTTCTTCACCTTAACCCTCTATTTATAAAAGAGGAAATTAAACCGAACCACCAACAACCAAAGTTTGTTTCGGATTACTTAACAGAATGAATCAGTTAAGTTATATGAGAAATAACAATTTTGATGTGGTTATAAGATATATTCACTATTTTGAAGAGATTTTTAGGAAAATTCGTAGATTAGGGTTGAAGTTGGTTGAATCTGACTCTTATTTGGAAAATTTCAAATTTTAAATTCAATATTTGAAATTTAATTTGCTATGATAAGATTTTAATTTTAAAAAAAATATATGATTCAAAATTTGAAAATTAATTTACGATAATAAGATTTTAATTTGAAAAGCTAATATCTTATTTAAAATTTGAAAATTAATGAAACCTTAATATGTTACAACTTATCTCTATATTCATATTTTCTATATTTATTATCCAAGTGTTCAACTCGTCGTCAATTCTATTGTCTATCATCTGGAATCAAAGCTATTATGATTCATATTACTTGGTATTAGAGCTAATCTGATTCCTATTAGACGTTCATCTTCTCGTGGATTAGCATTGAGAGTCCCTGGATGTCCGTTGGAAGTTCAGGTGACGTTATTAACGTTTTCTAAGCAGAAAACGTGACTTCGGTGTTTGTCTCAACGTTTTTTGATAGAAAATGTGACTGCGAGGTTTGCTTTCTTCATTTTCTATAGTTGAGATTTTAGTTGTTCATAAAATTTTTTTAAGGTTTGACTTGTCGTTGATTCCAAACTATAAGATTTGTTTTGTTAATTTCCCTTAATTTTTGTACATAATTATTTGAATTTTTTAAATTTGTAATTGAGATCTTCTGTTCTATTATGATAGTAAATTATTAGTAGCTTTAAAATAAGATTAATTTATTATATATTTATTAAGATAAATGTATCATTCCTATACTTAATTATCTAATAAGATAAATCAATAACCCCATTTTTCTAAAAATCGATATAATTCCGGTTTCGGATTGTTATTGGAAACGGGTAAGTGTTTATTAGAGAATCTAGACTCTATTTTAATATTTGATAAAATAAAATATTTTAATTTTTTAAAAAATGTATAACAATCTTGACAATAGTTTTTGAAATTGCTTCTATAATAACATAGAATCAGTGTCAATATATATATATATTTTCATTTTACTCTTTTTAAATTTTTGAATAATAACATTTAACCACTCACTCTCTTATTTTTTTTAATTCTCTCTCTAATTTCTAATATACTCTGCGTAATTTAATAATTTAATATCATAATTTATTAACCAGTAAAATTAATAAATTGTTTTTCATTAATTATTATTTTAAAAACCAGTAATTATTAAAAAAAAAACTAATTTTTGCTCATTTTCTTGAAAACAAAAACATTTTAAAATATTTGTCGGGTTAATATAGAGTTCTAAGTCATCCAACAATTTCAAACCTCTAATTAATAGATAATCTGGATAATATAAAAAGGTGGCAACCGGTATTAATCAAGTGAGTTTTATCAAACCATAAACAACTTGGGTTCCTACAAAATAGAACCAAAGATCGGTTTCAAGGTGTTCAAAACCGATCTGAACCAAACCGAATAGATCAGTTTTGGTTGAGCTGACTTGTTCGATTTTGAACAGGATTGTTTTAATGAAAAATTCACGTAGTTTACTAATCTATGAATTCCAGGCAGAGCTGAGTCACCAAAGAAAAGGTCTCTTGTCTTATTTATCAAAACACTTGCCTTTTTGACCGACCAGAACCACCGAAAGGCAAAAGTGGATGAAAAATGGCGAAGCCCGAATGAACAAAATAAATAAAAGAATATGGAATCATTCACAGAGACTAACATAAAAATCAAGAACAAGGAACATAAATCCAGGATTCTCGTGTATCACATATTCGACTACTACTCAAGGAAAAACCAAAGAATTATTACTCTAGATAAGTTTAGAGATGAGTTAGATCATATCCCTTAATCAATTAATCAACCAGCTTTTAACATATCAGACAATTTGAGATCATAATGAGACAAAAATTTATTAGAATTCAGTACCAAATTGAGCAATCTATCAAGTTGTGTGCTTGGAAATGGCCTGCTGGAGAATATCTTTTCTTGCACCCACAATCTTGTCCACCTGTTTTCCATCTTTCAGGAATATGAAGGTTGGCATCGCCTCTACACCCCACTCTTCAGCGACGTCCTAATACATGACAGTAATCGTTTAGTAGTAGTTTTCGATTTAGAGTTTGAAAAAATGGTGATTTACTTACCTTTAATTCATCCACATCCACTTTCAGGAACAGGACATTCGTTATTCTCTTGGCTAACTCGGATAGAACTGGAGCAATTGCCCGGCATGGTCCGCACCATGATGCAGTAAAATCCACAACGATCTAATCATAAGAGTTTTCTAAATATTACAAATATGTATCAAGAACAGAAGAATGTGAAATCGAATAGTCATAAAATTTATTCAATTATTGCACACGAATATAAATATACATAATCTCAAACAGAAGATGGGACCTCCGGAAGATCAAGCATGGCTGAATGATAAGTTGCTATCATGCAATTAACAGTGAAGAAAATTCAGAGTTCAGGAAGTTAATCTTCACCCCAAAATATTCTAATGCGTTCCGAGTGGAATCGTCCCTAAATAAATTACACTATTTGACTCCGCAGGAATCTTCCTAATCAAATATTCGTCTCTTTCAACATAAATCCTAAAACCGGGTCTCATATGATGCGTTCGATAAAATAAAATAAAAAAAAAAGCTATTAATGCTGCCATTGTAGTACGAAAATCAAAGAAATGCGGTTGATAAAAGAGAATCAACAATTCACATGAGGAAGAACATAAAGAGCCATAAGAACACAACCGCCTGCCGTGAAAAACAGCACCAAATGTAGGGCGAAAAAACGATGCGTTCTCTTATTATCATTAAACTAAATTTAACAATCAAATTGATAAATCAGTACCAGTTTATTAGACTCCTTCCCCTTCTCCAGCTGGGCCTTCCAGAAATCAACAGTATGGCAACCGATCACCTGCCCTTCTTCCGCCATTCTCAGTATCTCTCTCTCTCTCTCACTTTCACTCTCAAAATAAAGGGCGGGGTTCAATTTATACAACGAAACCACCTGTTTGACTGCCATAGGGGTGGAAAGAAATGACTCGAGCTCATATTTAGATAGTGCATCTCAACCGTTGAAGACCACGAATACACATGTTGACCGTCTAACGTAGTCAAACTTATGTACACGTGGCTCATCGAAGCTTAATTTATGACGCAATTAATTGATAAAATCCAAGTAATTAAATAAAATTCGAAAATATTTGAGAGTAAATTATATTTACCAAGTTTTCTCTTCTGTAAGCGTTGTAGTCGGAAGTTGATAGTATATGTGCATGCCCATAGTTGTAAGAACCTAATTATTCTTAACATATTCCACGTCATCACTTTTTTCCCCTTTTGACTCTTTGACCATATGTACCTTATTCCCGATATCCAAATCCATGACTTGCCTTGCTAGGAAGGAAAAGTCGAACCAAGCTAGCCATCTTAGCGCGTCACCCAACAAACCTGACGCCATGTGTAGTCCACAGGGCTGCCCACAGACCGCACCCATCGCCACGAGATGACCGACTTGTCTTGCCAAGTAGCAGACTCGTGCAACCAAACAGCCACGTTTCATCCTTCCCCGTACTTATTACCGCCCCCCATCGTTTTCAGCCCAATTACCAAACAATTATTTTTCTGGGTTTCCGTTATCCGTCATGGAAGTGGGGGAGAAAGCTAGACAGGCGAAGAAGATGGCGCAGGCCAGCTCCAGAAAAGGTTGCATGAGAGGAAAAGGCGGGCCTGAAAATGCTACCTGTACTTATAAAGGCGTGAGACAGCGAACTTGGGGCAAATGGGTGGCCGAAATTCGAGAGCCTAACCGTGGAGCTCGCCTCTGGCTTGGCACCTTCGATACTTCTCATGAAGCAGCTATGGCCTACGATGCTGCTGCGAGAAAGCTCTACGGATCCGACGCTAAGCTGAACCTTCCCGCAGATTTTCGTAGTTCTAATCAAATAATTATTCAAACGGCAAACCAACCTATCGTAAATGAATCACAGCAAGTGGAAAAGAAAGAGGGAGAGTTGTTCGGGGAGAACAACGAAGTGGGGCTGTGGGGGAGCATTGATGAATCCATGTGGACAGAGGCAGCCATGTCTTTAGATTTTCCAGCCATTGAAGAGCATGGACTCTTCTCTACCACATGGATGGACGAAGCAAATGGATGGGAGACGTTTCAATATTGCTCATAGAACAAATGACCTTTTGCTAGGGGTTTATCTAACTACAAAAACCTTGTACTATGTATAATAACTAGGATAGTTACTAAAACTTCTTTGAGGTTGTTCTTTCTTGTGGGTTGTGGTTTTAGTTTCTAGGACTAGTTTTTGTAGGCAGGTTCAGGAATAAAACAGATAAAATATAACGTGAAATATGTAATAGTATTTGGATAAGTATGACAGAGCAGGACATGTTGCTCGCTGATCTTTAGTACTCGTATTTATTAGTAATTAAACTCAAATTATTGATTTTGCCTGATGGAGAGCAATAAATATAATTTAAAAAACTAGCAACAACAGAGTGAAATTTGCCGTGCAAACGACAAAGTGTGCGTAGAGGTATTTTTGGCTTTTAACTTGAACATTTAAAAGAAATTTTCTAAAAAATGAGAGTAGTTGACTACTGTCCTCCTAATATAATATTATTTTATTTAGATTGAATCTCATACAGTTATGGTTTTAAGAATAACTTAAAACGCATTGTATTAGATATGGAGAAGAACTCTGTCATATCCCAGAGGGAACCCGAGACATAAAGGGGAGCGACCCGGCCTAAAACTGGACTGAACTGTCACGCTCCAAAGGAGACTCGAGACAGAACGGGGAACGATCCGGCCCAAAAAAAGAACCAAATCGTCCAAACCTCACTTAAATCCAATAAATAGCAGCGGAAGACTTAAACGTTCATGTTACAAATTAGGCCCAAAAATAAAGGTCCAGAAGTGACAATAATATAATATAATTTAACAGAATATCAAACTTGCCAGAATTAGCATAAACTAAAATTAGGTTACAAATCTCCCTAAAATACCTCTAGTCTTTTAAACAAAGTAGAAAAATAACTAAATTTGGGGAAACTCCAAATTTTCTCTTGAGATGGCAATGGGGAACTACTCTGATCATTTCCTGAAAAATGGAGTCATATTTGGGGTGAGTCGACAAAACTCAGTAGGGAATTATTTTATTTTCAACTTATATGTCATAGGAATTTAACAGGCTTTTCAGTTAATTAAATTAACATATTAACATATAAAGAGGTGCTGATGAGCAATAAATTAAGTAACAAAAATTAACAAAAGCGATACTCAGGCGATCGCAAGCCAAAAAGACCCTGATCAGGTTTAGGGTTTTGCGCCCAGGGACACGGCACATACAGCTGTCTCATTACTCTAGTTAACAATAAAATAAATAAATGTAAATGGACTGAAAAGTAAAAGTGACATGCTCGTGTTTAATTGAATATTTACATTTTAGGAATTAAAGTACGTTAAATATAAAATAACCCCTACCTCAATTAGTAACATATTCTCAACAGCAACTCATCCTTATATCCATAAGCAGTAACCTCATCCATATAAGAGAATGGTAGTCTCTACAATATCATAGAACAATAACTTAATATTATTGGAACTAACAACATTGGTCTTAAGTTCAACAAATCCAACTTCTCTTTAAACAATACCAATAGTAGCTACGAAAACCTTAAAACTAATAAACAGTTTCATAGTATTCAAACTATATATCAACTGTTATTGTAAGGTCTAAAACAATCCTCTCCAAATTTAATAGATTGATGACCAACTATTGTACCAATATCAAATAAAAATAGGAGTTCCAGAGAAGATTATCACAACAGAATTATTTCACTGCCAAACACAACCAAACACCAATACAGTGTATGAATAATCTTCAAGCTTCTAAAATTCTCATACTGCTATCATGAAGACAATAACTCTTTTGACAAATTAAACAGAGTTCCAATTCATCACTTGTAAACAACTATACTAACATAAACCCAAACTATAATCCTTTCACATCTCCAAACAAAATTTCTAACTTGTCAGATCACACTATACAGATTCCTTAGTTTTGTCCCATCAAATTCCAACAAAGAACAACTTGATATGTACATAACAGCAAACAAATTCCAACTCACGTCAAACAGTTCAAAACATTGAAGAAAAGTTTTGATTTGCAACCCTTACCTGAAGAAATCTACTTTCCTGGCAGATTGCCTCGCCTGACACAACTCTCCTCGTCTATACTTAAATCTGATCCAAAATTTAGAAGTCAACCAGTATTCAACATCAACCAACAGCCCAGAGTTTGAAGAAAGCTTTAAGAAGGAGTAAATTCTTACTTTGAGAAATTTGTTTGCCGACTACAACTTCGCATGAGATGATTTACCCGTAAATGTCCAAAATTTACCCTTAATCAAACAAATCTGTAAATTTTAGTCTCACAAAGGTCAGATAGATGAAGTAGAATTCTTAGCTCACCTTAGAAATGAACGAGATAAACACCTTGCCAGAAAATGAAAATCGAATTTCACTGCCAACAACAATTCAATTGTCGCCAACCTTCGATCATGGACACCAACTGCAAGTCGTGAAGGACAGAGCGAATTCACCCGACCAGGGATTTCAACCATGCAGCGCTCACTGATTTGGAATGAAAATCAAACCACACCCATCGAAATAAATCAGATGAAAATCAAAGAAAATGAGAGAGGGAAAGTGGAAAATCACCAAGATCCAAATCCTTTGAATAAATTAAATTTCCGAAGTCAGACTTACGAAGAACTTGAAACGGATAGAGGAAAATACGGCTTACCTTAGCGAAGAACAAACTGCTAAACCATAAAAAAAAAATCAACCTTCCCAGTCGATACTCCGCTGAAGTCGAACACGATTGAATTCGAAAAAGAGATAGAGGAAGATTGGAGAGTGGGGGACCTTCCCCACTCCATCAGAAATAGGGGGAGATCTGCCCCTTGTTTCGGAACTAACCCCCCCAAATGGGGTTGTTTAATCTACACCAATTTTTTTTTAATTTTTTTAATTTTTATTTATATTTATTATTATTATTTTATTTTATTTTTTTTTATATTCATTTGGGCCTAAAAGGGTCGGTCTTTACAGAACCACCTGACCTTTTTACTTTTTATTTATTTATGCAGCGGAAGACTAATGAATAATAATAATTGTTAGGGCCCGACCAAATAGGCTATACCGAAGGTCCAATAATGACATCGAAATAAAGTGATAATATATGTCTTAAATAAAAGTGCCAACAATGTTCGAAAATTAATACGAATATTATTACAAATTTTAAATATAGAAATTTAACCTCACAAAGACTTTCGAAATAAAATACTTAAATATTAAGAGAAATGTTAGCTTAACCTTGTGATGGCAATCGGTGATCATCCAATTAATATTTGAATATATGTCGTTTAGAGTGAGTCAACTAAATTCAATATGAAAGTATTTTACATTCAACAATTAGCATTTTATAAATTAAATAAGGGAGCATGTCATGATTAAAACATTTAATTAAGATTGAGTAGAATCGACTTGTGAGACAAAATATAGAAAACGTCCACAGTTATGTTATGTGCATAAAATAGGCCCCATAGAATTTCAGTGAAAATTGAATCACTCACGGCTCCGGGTACACAGTGCCATAGACACATAGAATAAGGCTATACTCGACGATAGTTAAAACCACAATAATAAGTACAGATCAGGTTTAGGGTTTTGCCCATAGGGATGCGGCACAGTCAGTTGTTTCATTACTCTAGTTAACACAACAAACACAATTTTCAACAGTTGAATGTGCATGTATAAAACAAAACTCTATCACGGGTCAATCAAATGATGTGCATGCTAGTAATATAACATGTCTAATGAAAATCGTACATATAATTCTGTAAAAATGAACGATCATAACAAACTCTTCATTTTAAATGAAATCATATCTCAAAATAATCGTTTGGAAAACAATGTAATGCTAGACATAAAATAAAACTCATACCTCACAATAGCCAACCAAAAGTCAAAACTCAATCCAATTACGGGAACATCAAATAATTACTCGAGTTCAAATTTCAAATCTCAGAATCTAGAAATAATTATTTTACGAAATTGGATCAAACTATCATGTTCTAAACTTTAGACTTAAGAAAATGATTCGAGAACAATAGAGTTGCAAGCCTAAATTGGTTCTGAAACTGACCTCGAATTAACAAAAAACACAATTGGATTAATTGTACAAAACGCTCTTAAAACAAGTCTAAACCAAGTTTTAAACAAACCCAATTATAGCCAAAACTGGGCCCAAGCCTTAGCCACAAATCTCTGAGCCGCGGCTTAGGGCAAAAAATTAGATCAACCTAAGAGGGTTGAACCACGGCCCCAAATTTTCCAAGCCGCCGCTTGGCCGAGAAAAGAGCCTCGGGTCGCTGCTTAGGCATGGCCGCGCCGCAGCTTGGCCATTTCAAGCCGCGGCACGACATCATTTTCTCTGACGTTGGCTGACATTTTTCTCTGAATTTCCAAAATTTTCGACAATGAAACATCACCAAATCAACCCCAATATATTTGTCAACAATTATAAGACGATATAAGTCCAAAATCATGATATTTATCCAACAAAATCAACTCCACTATCAATTTGAATTTTAATCTCAAAACTAATGGAAATGCAAATATTTTCTTCGATAAACTTAATTGCAAATTAATCCATTACTCTCTAGAAGTTTAAAACAACCTGAGATGCTTGGTCGAAGTTTGAAATGAAACTCCTTTACGCTGTTTGAAATCCAACTTTTTTTGGAGCCGATATTCTCCTCTTTCCTCTGAGTTATCTCTTTATAGCAAAAAAATTTGAGAAGGAGACGATTATATAAATTCATGAAGAATGAAATGTCAAAGGTGTGGGGTGATTTCTTTAAGGAAATGGGTGAGTGTTTAGTGGTGTTGGGTTGGAAGTTTGCAGCAACACATTTGTTGTCTCCCCTCAACCCTACACTCACATGTGGTATGACAAATTTTACTTATAAATCATTCATTTTTCAGTCTCCCAAATGATGTTGGATTGTGCATTTCCACTGATATGAGTTGGATCTTCATAATCAACAATATTTTTGGTCGTCATTGTTTTCACAGGGTGAACTGCCACAAGATTCATCAATCAAAACTAAAGAATTTAAAGTGTATATATATATATATATATAAATGAAGTTAATGGAATAATTTATATATTGTAATGATGTGATTAGAGATAAGAAACTTTCATGATTCTAATAAAAAGTCTAACCTAAGTGCACGCTCGTGTCTGTAATGTAAGCATATCATGACAACAGCTCTCTAAAGTTTGACACTATAATAAAATATAATCATCACTTTCACAAAAGTATAGTCTAAGGTGGATGTTAAATTTGTAACGCCAATTTATTATTATTTTTTTTATTAAAAGCTCATTAGGCTCCATACTTGATTTATGTACAAAATATCATAAACGGCTGACATTGGTTACCTCGATTACATTTTAATCTAATCCCTGTTAAATAGTTCTATCCATCATCATGACTTATTATTATTTGTGTAACCTCAACTTTTTAGTGATCTTGATTATTCAGTTCTTTTAGATATTTTATTTAATTGATTTAATTATCATACGTCATCCAACTACTCACCAACAATAGGATCTTTATTGTTGTGCTTGGGCATATGACGTGTGAAATTAAGCCCCCACAACTATCTTATCTTGTTTTGTTCTCATCAAATTAAACATAAGAAATCAGCAAGATCTCCAAAAGGTCCACCAAAAATACTCTAACATGTCACGTATAATGCCATTATTTTGAGTTAGCTTATCAATTATTTGATATGGCTACGTGACACTATACGCTGCCCGTCACAAATAGTTAGGACGTTGAATTAGACTTGCGTTTAACTCCAACCGAACACTTAATTAAACAAAATTTGAATGCGAAGAACATTGAACTAAACTCAATTTTTGTAGTCAATCAACCATTTAATTATCATATAAAAGCCATAAAAATGACAATGATCTTCATATTCTAAACCATCGTCCTAGAAAAACCAACTACAAAACACAAAACAAGAGAGGTAAATAAATCTCCATACACACTCAAGCTCTTAAACAAGGTAGTCAGAGGGTCAAGGTCAAACGTTTTCTGTTGACTGAGGAAGGAGTGGCTGAGTGAGGGACGGCTTGATATGTGCAGTTGTCCTGTTGTTGCTGTGGTCCGCGGCGGACTGGATCAGGATATCTGCCTTTTCTAGGGCTAGCTTTCTTTCTTCACTTTTTCCCCAGAGAACAAGGTATAATCCTACGACTATCAGCGCCGCTCCAATGATTCTGTACATCGCAGACCACAGTTAGGTTAAATAATGAACCTTTAAAAAGAAATAAAAATCAATTTTTTTAAGACCATAACCCTATGTCCTACGACCCATCACTATAATTGAAGCCTAAATATCTAAAACAAAGACAACATCCTCGTGGTGTTGTCGTTTAGTCGTAACTGCTGGATCTAAAAGAGAAGAGTAAGACTCATCCAACGGCTGGGATGCGATCAATGGTCAATATTGGCAGAGACAGAGTGTATGTATTGAACTACGGAGATTGGAGAGAGAGAGAGAGAGAGAGTAGGACCCACCCTCCCAAATAGAACTGCTCGCCTAAAGCAAGTGAAGCCATGATAGCGACAACGAGGGTCTGAACAGGCTGATAAACAGCGACGAAGACGGGGCCACCTCTGTCAATGCACCATATCTGTACAGCGAAAGCTATGCCAGACGCCACTATGCCCTGCATTTTCAGTAGTCTTGATTCTTGAAGATGTGCTTTTGATATAAGAATCAAGCAAGTTCAAAATAATATTTCTATTTTACTTACAGCGTAGAGAACGCTGAAGATTTCTCCGCCGGAGTGAAAGAGCCAAGCTTGGGAGTCTCTTTCCACGCAAGCAGCGATGACAATGAACTGGATTAGTCCAAAAAAGCAAGTGTAGGAGGTAACGGAAAGCCGAGCTGGGTATTTTTTCAACACCGGCGCCTGTAGAACGAGCCATCCGGACCAGGATAGGCAGTGGCCGATGAGGTAGATGCACCCTAGGGTCCAGTTCTTTCCGTTTGCATCGCCTAGGGAAGGGAAAAGGGGCTCACTCGGGCTCATTTGTAGAGACGGCGATGGGCTGTATATGGTCGGACCCTTGTAGAGAGTTATCACCGTCGCTCCGGCGACGCAGCAGACTGTACCGAGAACCTTTGCTATGCCATCTTTTCTGTTCATTCTCACATGTTCTATTCTGCAAATAGTTGCAGACAAAAAGAATTAACTTTACGGCAAGCTAAAATAGACACTAGATCATTGAAGATTCGAACAAAAAACTGGTAGCAAAAAGCTGTTTTTCCTTTATATTCACCGAAGCTTGTATATTTTCACTTTTTCCTTATCTTAAATAATCTAAGAAAGATGATGATAAAAGGGCTAAGTGTAAATGATAGAAGCTCGCCGGAGAATGACGGCCATGAGGAAGGTAATTGCCGGAACTGAGTTTTGAATCGCCGACGCGAAGGTGGGTGAAGTGTTATCCAGACCCAGCAAGTAGAATCCTTGGTTTGCTGTAATTCTGCAAATATCACCAAAAATATGATCAAACTCACTAATTTTTTAATCATCTTCATTTTTTATTAAATCTTTCAGTAGGGCTGTGTTTAGTAAGCCATACCCAACCAGTGCAAGAAGGAAGAACTGGATAAGAAAGTTAAGATTAATAGCAGGCCTCTCCTTCCTGCTCAAAGAAACAAAAACAAATATTTTGATCTTAATTAGTCATAGTTAGATCAATTTCTTCGCAAAAAAAAAGAACGTGATTAATTTTTTGTTTACTTTTCGAGGAAGTATGCAAATGGAAGGAGCAAAATGAGGGCAATGATGTTTCTGTAGACCGGGAAAACCAGCTTACTAATGCCCATATTAAGGGCAGCCCTAG
Organism: Begonia loranthoides; assembly: GCA_022433065.1. Classification (NCBI taxonomy): domain Eukaryota; kingdom Viridiplantae; phylum Streptophyta; class Magnoliopsida; order Cucurbitales; family Begoniaceae; genus Begonia; species Begonia loranthoides. Next base: position 55,604,569 of record CM039468.1, read on the forward strand.
AAACCACATGAAACCCTGCATAACCAAACTGCAAAGCAAGCATTGCCCCATGGAGCTGGAGCCTTTCAGGGACTGAACACCACATCGTTTTTCCAGGGCCAGAGCCAGAATCCGCCATTGATGACTCAACAAAGGCAAGCTAGTTGAGTGGAAGAGAGAGAGAGAGAGAGAGAGAAGTGGTGAGGACGAAGAAAGGGGGAAGAGGTATAAATATAAGGGTAGGGGGTGAGATGAATGGAAAGAGAATATAGAGAATATCTCCCACTGTGGCCATCAAAAGACGTAACTTCAACTGTCCTTACCCTTGAATTGTATTTCTCTGTCGCCCACATTCTTTCTCCATTTCACTCACTCATCAAATGACAGTCAGTTCTTCTGGATGTTCTTAACCATTGTTAGTGAAATCAGACTAAAAAAACTCTGAACCAGAAGCTTTTTCACTATTTTTAATAGAAAAAAAAGGACTTTGAAATTTTTTTACCTATTTTTTGAAACCAGTTACAGTAATAGGAGACTGTATCTTCTTTATCTGTGAATAGAAATAGAAAATAAACAGCAGCAGAGGGGAGAGAGACCTAATTATCAGAGGTAGAGAGAAGAGGAGAGGTTGTGTTAATGTGGTTTGGAAGCATGCGACTAATGATGAATAATTGAGAAAGGCCAAGCCGTGATTAAGAGATAGCGCGCACGAGGGAGAGTGGTGGGAGCTCCATGCGTGTCCCTAAGCTTCAAACCCCACCACCTCTCTCTCTCTCTCTCTAACGACTACCTCTGGCTGTGGCTCTGGCTCAGTCAGTCGTCAGTTAAAAATTCCGAGATTAAAATTTGGAATCTAAAAAATGTTTACAGGGAACACTTCTTTCAAAGATTCTCTCACTTTAAGTGGCATTTTACATGCCATTATATTTGTTTAAGTCATAACTAAAACCTATAAACCCAAGAAAGACTATTCATCCGATTTTCTCAAGCTTTTCATCAATCTCTGATTATGGCTCAATAATAGGGCAAACCCAGTTCATAATGAACAAAGAGTGGCTCCGAGGCTTAGCAGTGGTGGAGAAGAGAAGTAAAAGGAAGCTGCCACCATATATTTTGAGATAGATAATGGATTTTGTATTACATTAATTAATAAAAAGTTTAATTAACCATTAATGAATGAATTAAGCTCCACCAAGGTCTCCCACTTACAAAAGTTGATGTGGATCGAGCTGGGGGCTGTTTTCTGATGCGAATCACTTCGCTTTAAGCGACAGGCTACCCCCCTCAGTAGCGACCACCATCATTCTAAAATTCGATATTCATTATTTTCGGTGTTTTAATAAAAAGGGTCGTCCTCCTTCTATCTGTCAACCATGCTTTTATGATTATAATAAAAACTTTGAGGGCAAAAGCTGTGGAGTGGGAGAGAGATTGGATCTGACCCGGCCTGCATGAACCGGTCGGAAACCAGACTGACCAAGCCAGTTGTGGTGTTCATTGCTGCATTCCCTCCCCCCTCTTCATTCTCTTTTGGGTCTCACACAAGTACATATCTGACAGCTCGATTAGATTAGATTGCCTCAATCTCTCCCCCTCTCTCTCTCCCCCAGTCAGCTTGGTCAATTCTGAGACTCCACTCCTCTGAACCAGTAATCGTGTACACAGCAAACACTTAATAAACACCATGTCATAACAAAGAGAAAAAGTGTGTCTTGATTTCAATTTGGCCCCGGCTATCACAACATTGTTGGCATCAGTCAAAACTCATGCTATTTTATTTTAAAATGTATTATATTAAGGAAAATATCTATTTATAAACTATTTAGTATGTAGATTTTCTAATATGAGTTACACCTTTATAATTACTTGATATTGAACTGTTACTTCAACAATCCACAAGTCCTAAACTTATGCTCGGATGATCGATCGGGACGGGCAGTAATAGCTTGGTTTGATACCAAAATTGTTGTAACACCCACTTTTATTAACAGGATATTACTAAATGAAAAATAAAAAAAGAAAATAAATTAAATATTTTATTTTATTTAGTGAAATTATCAAAATAATTACTGTACTATGGGATCGATGATAAGTTAACCATTAAACAATTTTTACTAACAATTTAACCACTGAACTATAAGAAATAGACGCTGAAAATATCACCGTAAACTTTATGAGAACTTGAGAGCTAATACCCATTGAAAAACTGCAATAACTTGTGATTTTAGAGATTTCAGTGAAAAAAAGTTAATACCTATGGAGAATGAATATTAGAAAATACAATATAAGTTGATTTTAATTATTTTTAGTTTTGTAATTTATAATATTTTGTAAAAGAATATGTAATATTTTAGATTTTGGATGATTTAGAATTATTTTACTGTTCATGAGAAAATCACAACTTGTCTGTGTTTTTTTACTAAGAAGACAATAAATTTGTTCTTTATCTACAGACTTTCCTTCGTAGAAATATAACTTTTCTCTATAGAAAGTTGTCTTTCCTCTTTGTGGAAAGACAATATTTTTTAACGGCAAACGTGACAACGATATTTTTGATGCCTATTTTTCATAGTTCAGTGGTTAAATTGTTAACAAAAATACTTTAGTGATTAACTTGTCATTGATGATAAAATGTAGTGGTTGATTTGTTAATTTTTCTTTTATTTAAATAAGGAAAACTTAGAAATTATTAATCATAAAGATTTTTTTTCTTACAAATAAAATTTTTTAAATTTTGACGGTAAATCTGAAATTAAATTTAATATAAGCTTTTATATTTTGTTGGCTTTCAAAGTTCTTTGGACGTTAGTGGAGCAAAAAGTAATAGATGGCACATTGAAAAAACTGAGAGAAGACAGTGACAGTCATACTTGTGAAAAGATTCTTCTTAAATGTAGAAGCTGAAAAGATGGTATTTTCTCAGAATATTTCAGTTAAAAGCATATAATATATTAAAATTTCAAATTTTGTATGCGTACGTTGTGACACCAACATTACATGTGCACCAAAACACGTGGCCGACTAACATCCCACACGTTAATACTTCAGATCTTATTCTACGTATATGCTAATATGGATACTTTAAGATAAAGTTCAACTTTCTAATCTTTTAATCGTGGGTTTGACCCATATCATTGGGAACACACAATTACACATTAATTAAAAAAATGAAAAATACACAGTTTATAAGTAAAGTTCTCTTCCTTATCTAGTACAACGTATTTTAAGTTAACCTCAAGAACAAAATCGTGTTAAGAGAAATATAAATGATTAAATTATTCACCAACTCATAAGCTTAAACTTTTGGGATTGTTTGTAATTTGTCTAATCGTGACAAAAAATAGATAATATTATATTTTGAAGATTGAAGACGTTACATTAATAGTCTATAAAAATAATATTATTTCCCAAACTTTGTAACGTTTTTTTTTATAAATTATTGCAAATAAAAACTTTAGCCCATAGAATTTCATAAATTATTGTATACGATTATATCTTAACTAAATTTAATAATTTATATAATTATTGTATACTCAATTTTCCTTGATTATCACTTTAGCTAGCAGAAAAAATTTTAACGTTACTGCTGACTGCTGTCTAGATTATAATTGGGGTTAAGGACCACATTTTGGGTTCTTTCGGCTACAGGATTCGGCTTAATTAGTGTGTAAATATGTTTTGTGGTTGGCTTTCGGGCTTCAAACGTAGACATAAATCTGTGTTGGATGGTACTGTTTGGAACTTAGTACATTAAGAATAATAATAATATTTTAAAGGACATGTCACAACAAGATAATAATATTTTATATTATATAGTTTCCTTTTTAATTATTGAAAATTTAACAAAATAACCACTTAGTTCCATGACAAATCAACCACCAAATAATTTTCGCTAACAAATAAAATACTAAACTATGTGAAATGAAAGACGCAAACATCACCGTTAACTTGTTGAAAGAAACATTACCGCAAAGACGATGTCGAAATATTACTGTCTGCAATTTTAATTATACTTCAGTTTTATGCTAAAATCGCAATAATTAAAGCAATCTTATCGCGAAGACGATGCTGGGAAACTCCGGCATGGTCTTCTCGTCGTTGAAAACAATTCTCACTTTTTCAATTTTTCAGACAATTTTCCAGTGGCTCACCCCTCCTCTCGATTTCACCAATCCAGTTCTCATCATCATCTTCTCTTCACTCTTCTTGGTCAATCGTCGTCGTCCAATTCTCATAACCAATGTCTCAATTTCTGCAGAGGAAAATACTTTCCTATGTGGAAAGTAATCTTTCCGCAAAGCGGAACATTGTTGTTTCACTACAGAACGTTGTCTTTTCGCTGGGAAACACTATTTTTCTGCAGTGGAAAGTAATCGTTACGCATGCAAAAAGTAATTGTTCCGCATGTGGAAAATAATCTTGTAAATCTGTTTTGTGGAAAAATAACATTCCTCAATGGAAAGACAACGTTTTTTAACAGAAAACATAACCACAATATTTGCTCTATTCATTTCTTATAGTTGAGTTTTTTTTATTTGTTACTAAAAATTATTTAGTAGTTAACTTGTCATTAATCTTATAGTTATAGTTAAATGTTGTTTTATTAATTTCATTTAATTGTTTGATTTTCAAAGAAGTTTCAGAATTTATTATGAAATGGGTAAATAAAGATGATTTTTATTTATTAATCACAATTAATAATGTTTTTTGGCCTAATATTTATTTATTTTCTTTGGAATCATTCAAGGAATTAAATGCCCTAGAATTGTCGACCTTTTTGCTTTACATACTGTCGAACAGTTGGTGTGCAAAAGTGAAGCTTATGTTTTTGCAATCACCGTGAACATAGCTGTTCCGGTCACATTGGATGGCCATGTGTAGTCACTCTCAGTGTCGATTCATGATTTTCAATGGAAAAAGGGGAATGAATTGTCTGAAGTTTCATCTTTTAGGGTTTATGCAGTCAAGGTTTATGTGTTTAAAGCTTCAATCACATTGCTGGTTTTTGACTTTAAACACCTACAATGGCGCCATGTGCTTATGGCCTTTATTGAATGGATTTTGGGTCATTGCTAGATTGCAATATTTCGTATGGCATTATCATAAAAACTAAGTAGTGTGTGTGAATTTTCCAAACAGATTAATGCATAAACATTCAGCCAATTTCAAAAGTCCCTATCAATAAACAATGACCAAACTTGACCAGCATGAGTTCACTTTCGATGGATACTCGATCCAAGCTAAGAGTTACCGTCTGCGTAAAAACTCATTCTCGCTATTTGATATTGTCTATTTTGAACTGAAACTCATGTATTTTTGTTTTCAAGTTTTGTCCAAAACTATGCGTATTAATCTAAAGAGATATTTCACTAATAAATTACTTGTTTCAACCCCTCTTGTGCATATTCATGCTTTGAGCTAGACTCTCCTGGTTTATGATAATCCTAAGGACATTCTAGCTCATATCAGGACGGTAGACCATAGTGGAGCTCCAATCCGTATGTATAGCAAACAGTTCTCAATTAGAGATACAGTAGAGAGAGTGAGATAGTTAATGGGTACATGTCGTGTCAAAACTAGTGGGACTTGAACAGCAGTAGGGATAGAAAAGGGCTCTTCATGGCGTCAGGGGCTGTTATTAGTGATTTCTGCTTTACATTATTTCTATCGTTCAGTCACAGTTAGTGAAAGTGGAAGTGATATCTCCACTGGGTTTCATTATTTTTTTTCCTCTTGTTTACAATACAGAGAGAGCTCCTAGTCCTACCCTACGAAATAGGCAGATCATTAAGGGTTAGCTTTCACTGGATTTAACAGTCAAAAAGAAATAAAGCTGATGAAACTCTTGCACAATATTGTTGGGATTTAGTAGTGTTTACAGAAGAGAACGACAACAGTGACAAATAATGAAACCTAATTCTTGAGCCTGATTGGAACTTGAGACTTTGTTTGGACGCATTCGTGTATCCTCTAGTGAGTTGAGTTGGACGTATTCTCGTTTTTGGGCGAGATCCACTTGCTTTCATCTGAATGATCATGAATAAACCCACCGCCCACTAGCTTGCCTTTGCCATTCTTTTATTGCTTTTTGCTTGGCACTTTTGCTGCGTAAAGTGATTCCATTTCAACCCACAAGAACATTCAAAGAGGAAAGAGATATTCTGCGAATAATTCATCTCATTATTTCATGTTTCTTTTGTTCGCGCCTCGGAATTATAGTTTCATTCATGAAGCGTGGAGTGTGTCTACCGTAGAGAATTTATTTTTATTTTTTAGTGTCAGGCTAACAAAATGACCCAAGATATTGTTGATTGTGAGAATCCAGCTCGTACCAGTGTGGTGTACAATCCCACATTGATTAAGAGAGTGAAAAGTGAATGATTTATAAGTAAAGTTCTCCTTTCTATTTAGTATAACGTGTTTTGAGGTAACTCCAACAATAAAATCACAATGTTAGATTAGAAGCACTTGCACACTCTATCATCAATGGACAGAATATTATGAAAATTTCCTACGTTACAACTGATATTTGTTTAGTTTTGTAGCTTCTGCGTTTGGGGTCTTTCCCACCCTTTGGGCCTCTGTTGATGCTCGTGGTTAGCCTGCATAGTGCTTCGCCCCTTACACATCGACAGGTGGGCGGATGAAGCCCTTTTGAAAAAATTCGATCTTGGCCATTTTACTTGACCAATGAAGGCTGGAGATTGGGCACCGCCGTCCATGGAGTCACCTGGCCATCGAGAAAGATCAAAACTTTAGCATAATTGGCGAAGTCCTTACCGATTATGCAATTAAAAATTGAATATCTATGCACTCTCTAGATTTTAAAGTTAAGCCATTATATTGTTGAAGCCAAACTTAAATGTTAGATTTTCAATTTATATGGTGGACGTAAATATTGTCACGACCCAAATGGGTCCCGAGACAGAACAGGGAACGACCCGCCCGGAAGAACTGAATCGTCCGACCCTTTTTCTCTTAAAATTTATTAATTAAAAGCGGAAGACTTAAAGTTTTTGTTATTAACCAAGGCCCAACAAATATGGGTTTAACAGGTCCAACAAGTGATATCAGATAGTATAGAAATATAATTCAATAAAAAAAAAAAAACTGTGCGGAAAGGAAATTAAATATTTAAGGTTTACAGTCATCCAAATAAATTAATATATTTCACTAAAAGTCTCTCGAGGAAAGTTACTAGAATGATAGAAATTAAACAACTATGCCTGAAACTAATATTGACTTGGCAACTGGAAGTCTGGCTGATAATTTCCTGGAAATTTTATTAAAGAGATGAGTTAACTAAACTCAGTAGGGATTTAAAATTTTCAAATTTGAAAGAAATATTTTTCTTAAGCATGTATAGAAATTTAGGATCACATTTTATAAAATCTCAATTTTTGAAAGAAAATTGTACAAAAGGGCACGTGTTTAAAACGACCCACTAATACATGGTATATAGTCAAAATACGCCTTTGTTGTACTAATTAAAGTCACAGTGAAAATGGAGCCACTCACGGACTCCGAGCACACAATGCCATAGGCATTTAAGGAAATAAAGCGATGCTTGGCGATCGCAAAAGCCAAATAATACCATGTTCAAGTTTAGGGATTCGCAACCCAAGGACACGGTAAATACAGTTGTCCTAATACCTATTTGCACTTCAAGGATTAGAACCCAAGGACATTTCTAAAGAAATTTTCTATCATCAAATTTTTAATAAAAGACAAACACACTTCATAAGATAAAATGTGTAAAAATATAATTTAAAGAATTCTAATGTTTGAAAATAAATGCTTCCTTAGAATATAAATTTCAATTTTTAAAGGAATTATTTAAAGATAATAATAATATGTAAATGTAGTGCATAAATAAAATAATTCCTACCTTGAAGTGAGTTATTTCGATCCAAGCCCAAATTGCTCAAAGTGTCCAAATTTTAGGGTCCACAACTTAATCCAATATTTGGGTACCTAAATTGAAGTTAGAAAAATTAAGAAATTTCACTTTGTGAGTCAGCCTTAAATTCCAAAATTATTTAAAATATACTCAATAGAGGCCCACATAGTGGCTTCAACATTAGACCCAACCCTTAGGTCCAATTAAAGGCCCAAAGACCTTAATTAAATTTGGCCTATAAAAATAAGGCCTAATCCAACCCATGAATTAAATTGCAGCCCACGGTTCAAACCCGTGGGTCTTCTTTGCCATTGCAGAGAAGGAGATTGCATCTCCCTCTCTTTACAGATGATTTTGCCCACATAAATCCAACGTAACGATTTCTAGATTATCTAATTAACAACACTTTCCATAGAATCAAACAATCCAACTTAAAGCAATGAAATTGACATGTGAAATCTTAAATCCAAATTTCCAGATCAATCACAGAGACAGAGATGATAATCAAAGGTAATTTTTCCTACCTTCAAGTTTGTAGCTTTCAAAAATTTGAAGAATTCCTGCACTGCCTAAGTTTCCAATAATCAAAACGAATTAAATCTCCAACCTTTAGATGACCCATGGTCATTAGAATCAGATTTTGAGAAGAACAGAGTAAAAATCGAAGAAGGAAGAGTTTAACTTACTCTTCTATGTTCACTGGTGAAGTTGAAATCCTTAGCTCCCCAGTTCGCCAAAAAAGAACTTCGAATAATCGGAGCTACATTCTCCGATCCTGGAGGAGGAAATATTCCATTAGCATGACATACCGAGAACAAACCGAATTGGAGATTTGCGATTTGAACTTACCCGGAAAAAGCTTGCATCGAGAGAAAACTCGTTCGCACGTCGGAGAAGAAGAGAAATCGTAAAATCGGAGGGAGAAAATCGAGTGGGGTTCAACCCCTTCTCTTCGGTCCCCAAACATAGAGAGCTCCTTCCCCAAATCTCAAAAATCAGATTTAGGGAAGAAACTCAAATTATTTTAAATTTGATTTGATTTGATTTATTTTAATTGTATTTTATTTATTTATTTATTTTTTGGACTTTAGGGCCAAACTTTACAAATATGGTATGCAATATATATTATAATGTTATTATTACATGACACTCATATAAAGTGGTTAATGATAATTAAGTGATTGAGTTTTAAAGTATATATAATAATATGGGTAGACTCATTGAGTCTCAAATCATGTGTAGAGATAGAATTGTAATTATTTCAATTTATGATGGATAACTAGACACTTCAGATTATGAAGGGTCATGGTCCCCAATTTATAAATCACTTCATTATTCTCTTCTTGCAATTCATCAACTTGAGAGACATTTTGATGTAAAGGACTTATAGAAGAGGAAGACTTTCCAACGCGACTCGATTTGTCGGTCGCTCATGTCACATATGCATTCAAGTACTCTCTCTCAGTCTATCCATATCTTAATATGGATTACGGTCTTGGTATGTTTCAAAAGTTTACTATTTAATAACTTAGAATTTTATTTGTTTCTTTTGGTTAATTAATGCATATTTGAAAAGACATTTTGAGATTAGTCATTCATATATATATATATATATATATATATTTAAGAAGTTTATGTATTTAGATGGTTGATGTATTGTACTGTATATCTACCTAAAAATCTTGTAAATTATGTATGTCTTTGTTGGAGAAGTTCTCTCGTTGAGAAAATCCCCCAAACGAATACCAACGTACAAAAAAGACAAGATCCAGCTTATACCTAAAGTCTTATATATATATATATATATATATATTCGTTGTTTATTGCTCCAGCTTTATTTATTTATTTATTATTTCTTTTTTATGAATGTAGTTTCTTTTATATATAATTTCTTGTTAATTTTATTTATTTATTTTATTTAATTTATTAGCCAAAATATTCAAAAATTTTGAGATAAAATATCATATTTATTAACTCATTATCAGTAATTCATTTAATAATTATTATGATGTATTTTCATATAATTTGATACTGTAAAGCAATTAAGGATCATAGTTTACTTCAGAATTACACAAATCTATTATGATAAGTAATTTACTAAATATTTATTTATTTTATTTCACAATTAATTATTTTAATATTAAAAAAGTTATACAAACTAATACTCAATTTAAAAAGAAGGGGTTTAAAGGCATTAAGGTCAACGACATTTATGGATATTTCTGTTCAAGCTCACGGCTCGTCTTAACTCTCGAAGAAGACGAAGAACGCTAATACTAATATCACCACACATTTGCTGTCTTTTTTAGGCAAACGTCTCATCTGTCAATAATTCTTTTAAAAGCTCTGTCTCCTACAAAAGTCAACATCAAAAACAATATTAATCTTGTTTTTTCTTTCTTTAAAAGTACATTTTTGATTTGTAAAATAAAACCAAAATTGTTTTGAAACCAATTTGGTGGCCCAACGAGACTGGAGATGACCGAACTAGCCCATTATGGGTGAAGACAAGTGTAGACATTATCATCAAAACCGCCATGCATGCAGCTTGGAAACACCAGAAGGAGAGAGAGAGAGAGGGAGAGAGAGAGAGAGAGAGAGAGAGTCTGGATTATATAAATGGAGATAGGACCACAAAGAAGCTGTTGAGTCTTGTTGTGTGCATAAAGAAACCTAAGAAGAAAGAGATGGAATTGGATTCGGCATGCGCAATATATTGCCCATAACCTACCTACACCTCTAAACATTCCACACGAGCTTACCCTACAATTCCCCAAGGGTTTTCCTTCTGTATTTCCACCAAAAAAACACTAATTTTCTGTTTGTTTCTTGAACCTTTTGATGGGACCCAGATAAATCGAAATACTTTTGTTCCATAATTTTCTTAATCTCTCCAGAGAAACCCATTTTTTTAAAATTATCTCCAGCAAATATCTCCTCCTGTATTTTTTTTCTTGCAATGATGGGATGAGGGGAAGGAGACTAGAGAGTACGAAGGAAGAAACAAGAAAGTGAGCTCGAAGGAATACGGTACTCCCTCCCTCCCACTGGCTCTCTCCAGAATTCCTTAATTCTCGCATACCCACATGTGTTTCTCTCTCCTCTCTTCATCATCATTCGTCTCCTTCCGCTCTATCTTCAATCCACTGGTTCAGGTTTTTGTGATTGATAGAATGATAGGGTAACATTTTGATGATTTATGTTGAAAAGACAAGACAAACATAAGTGAATCCAATGTCTGTAACATGGTTTCCAACTTTTACGCGAAAACCATGTGTTCCAGAAGACAGAAAAGCTTGTATTTTTACCTTTACTTTTCCACACACGAGGCATTTTCTTTTAGTGATCTTCGTGATCATGTAATGGCTGATTGTTAGTCTGCTTATATAATTCATACCACAAGTTGGAACAAGTCTTATTTATCCTAATTACTCTCACCTTGTCTTTCTTTTCTTATTTTTTAACGAAAGATACGATTAATGGATAAATACAAGTCAACGGAGAATTAATTTGTAGGGGATAACTTTCTAATACAGCCCAGTAAGTTAGGTAACGAAGAAGAAATAATTGTGTAAACAGCATTAATTCGTAACAATGAATAGAATATCAATATTCAGAAAACCCTAGGAATGTTAATGTTATTTTCCACAACATTTCAATGCATATATATATATATATATATATATTATATCTTTAAACCTTCATATTTGAGCTTAATTTATTGCATTAATTATAGTCTAGAAGTCAATGACAACTCAAGATTCTGTTGATTGTAAGGGTTCAGCCCAATCAGTAAGAGTGAACAATCTCACATCACTTGAAAAAGTGAAAAAGTGAGTAGTATATAAGTTGAGTTTTATTCTTTACACAGTACAACGCATTTTGGACTAATAATAAAAATAAAATCGTACGAGTTTCGACCCAAAATTATAACACGAGATCTGAAAACTTTACATCCATCAATCAATATTGGAGACATCAAAATATAAAGAAAATCTAACATTTAAGCTTAATCAATGTAATAAGTTATTCAAAGGACGCGTAGAAGACTTTAATTTCGAAGTCAAACGGTATAGATTGATAATGGTAGAAGAAAAAGAGCAGCACCAGCTGTATTCCAATAATAAAAAGAATTCAGGACAGTACTGTGCAGTTCGTCTTCTTCTAGCATCCTGTTCTAAATTCTCAGTTTTACAGGATTTATTATGTATGGTTTTCTGCCTAATCTGGGCGCAACTTTACAAGATTTTATTATAATTTATTCTGTTTCTTTCATTATATGACAATTTTAACCATTTTTAATTATTTTCAGACCAGATTTTAAACATGTTCTCCAAACTATTTTCGAACATCATTGTAAAAATGACGAACCAGTTTGAGGAAACCCTTGTAAAAACCTTTTTTTTTTTTGTTTTGAAAAACTCTTTTTTTCTGTTCTTTCTGTCGAAAATACTTTGCAAAACATATCTAGAAGTTTGTTTTCTAGACTGAACAGTCTACCGGCTGCTGAGTGCCATTGCATCGACGGAGTTGCAAAGTCATCAACTGCCTAATCCATTTTTCTTTTAATTTAAGGGAAGTTTGATTAATAGAAAAAAAAAGGGTTTTGAATTCTTTGTCCAGCCGAACACGAAACCTAGTTAGTCCCATTTTTATCCGGCAAGGTGACGGATAAACAGGAAAAAGTGGCATCGAGTTCTACACCAACAAGAAAGTGCATTCAAATGCAAACCCAAAAACCTAGATAATGAAAACATTCATTACAAAATGAAAGCTTTTGAAATGGAGGAAAAACAAATCATTTGTCTGATAAATATGTAAGTTTTCTGCGAAATTCGAACAAAACATCATCGTTCCTCCGTGTCTCTCTCATCCAAGTTTATAAATTTAAATGATTTCAGTTACTTCACTAGAGGTCAAAAGATAGTTAGAGAAAAAAAATTTAATAACAGATCTACGGTACGTGGCTGAAGAGAAGAAGACGACGCCATTATTATGACCTTGAAGAAGGGAAGAATTGCGTACCAGCCATGAAAGCATTGAGCGGAGGATATAGTGAAGAATCGGCCAAACAAGCAGATGGGTTAGAAGTGGCAGCTTTAGTGGCTGTAGCTGCGGACGTATTTCCTGTCATTCCGGTTATGAGATTGAGTTGCTGGATTCCCTCTCCGCCGTGGCCGGAAGAGCTATCCCCTCCTGCAGAATAGCTTCCTTCCGGTCCTTGATCGTACAGAATTCCCTTAAAAACATGTCCTCCGATGTTCACAGCCGTCTGATACGCGAAGTGGTCGTCCACATCATCCATAGCACTCACTCTCACACACCGAAAAACTGCCGCAGAATTCACTTCCGCTGGAAATTGTGCCAGCTCTAACCCTAGATATCGAAAACAGGCTACAGATTAGAACCAAAAAAGACAAAGATTTCGTAAAAATTAATTAAAAAACAGACAAGAAGAGAAAAGCAGGCAAGATTAGGGTGAACAGAATATACAATTGGGAAGTCTTAAAATTGAGAATGCTTATATCTCATTACCTTTCTGGAAATGAATTCTCTTGAAAAAAATCTATGTTTTGTAAGACTCTATAAAATGTGTTTTTCTTACCTGTGGCTGCCGTGGATAGTCTACCACAGGCAAGAGAAGGGGAGAGTCCTTGATTTTCCCTCTGCCTTTTCGGAAATTGCAGTTCTTGCTGGGAGTTCGAACCTAAGAGTTGTTGCTGTCTTTCGCGGCGTTTGGCCGCCGGAACCCATGTGCTCTTGACGTGGGTTTGACACTGAAACCCTCGACTCTTACAGCAAGTTCTACACCTAAGATGGGAGCAATCTTTCTTAGCCTGATTTCCGCAGTCTTGACAATTCATTCCTCCAACCGCCCCTCCTTGTATACTCACGGTGAATCCCGATCTGGACGGATCATCGGAAACGTTGATGAAGCTTCTTCGGTGGCCAGGACTTACTCCGAACGACAGGTGGCTGTTCAAGCTTTGGTTTTGTTGTTGTTGATGACTGTACTGAGGCCATATCTCGAAACCCTTGTTGTAGATCTCCTCGTTTCGATACAAAAACAGGTTCTGCTCCCTCTCAGCTTGATCTTCTTCTTGTTTGCTTGGTGGGCCTTCTCTTCCACCTAGATAGAAGAAGCCTGCCATTTCTTCGACCTAATACCAGATAACAGCCCCAATTTGGAGTAAAAATCCATATCATATCAGAAGCTACCTATCGATAAGGTACGGAATGTTAGAAGATCAATGGTTGAAATTTTATGGGTTTTTTTTGGACGGGGGTTTCAAATTCATAGACTCGGAGAGTGTATGTTTTGACCCGATCTCTCTTCCCTCCCAGTGGGTTTTGTGTTCATGTAGGGTTTTGCAGCTTTAGAGGGCCAACTTTCGGAACTTTTTTGGCTGGGGATATTGCTATTTGTTTAGGTTGAAATTAAAACTTCATTTCTCTTTCGTTGTTCGATGCAATAATAGCACGGAATTAGAGCCCTGCAACGCCGCCATAGTAACTGCATCCCTCTCTCTGCTACACAAACACCATTTAAGACAATCCACTTTCTCCCCTCCTCTCTCACTAACAGCAATGCCGGCCAGTTGGAATTTGTATTGGGTTGTAGAGAGAGAGAGAGAGGGAACGAGAAGGGGAACAAGAAAATCTGTCACTGTGAATCACTCTACAGTTGTCTTTCAGTTTCAATGAATCTCGTCAACTATGAATGAATCACAGTCGTCTGATCGACAATCTAAGGCTCTATAGCCTATCCACGTGTCACATTACCTTTTGCTTATTCGTCCTTTCACCGGAAAACCCGCAAGTACCTTTTTCTGACCCCCCTCCCCTATAATCAAAGATTGTTTTTCCCCATTTTTTAATTCCCCCTTGCAACCTCACAGGAACACCTCAAAACACTACATAACAGCCCAATCCTTTCATGCCACCTGGATGTTCATCGAGTTATTCTGTTGCAACCCCGGAGGTCACCATCTGTTTGGTGTTTGCATTGCATGTGTAATAGACTTCTTAAGGGTTTACGAAGGGGAAGTAACAAGTCTCTTGCAATAACAACACGTATGTCTTTCCGTCTGCTGTGTGTTTAGTTGATCCACGTGCGTCATTACCTCTTCAATTATTGGCAGCATTAATATTAATGCTAATATTAATTTTATCTAATTAATTTCATCCTAATTTTTGAGTTCATTAGGAAAAGTGTCACGGTTACTTTGAATAATATATAAATAAATAATACGTAAATGTCACGTTATAATATAAAATATAAAATTACTATTAAAAATCATAAGACATGTTGAAACAGGGGCATATGAATTAATTTGTCCAAAATGTCTAACTTAAATTTGAAATAAGAGTACAAGAATGGAAATTTCTCTGACCAATCACCGGTTGAAGAAATTGGAAGCAATCGAAAATGTCAAACATTATAGCAATCAAACTAGCATTTATTTGTCGGTGCATCTCTTCCATCCCTCTCTCTCTCTCTCTCCCCCCCCACTTTTTAATTCCATTTTCAAACACCATATGATTTACGTTGTATAAGTAACCAAAATTAATTAAGTAAATAAAACAAATTTGGTTTTTGATGCTACAATAATTGTGTTATTAATTGTATTGTGTTGGATAGGGCTACATATTAAGGGTGTGCAAACTCAACAGATACTAAAGAATCGAATGGAAACTGACGATTTCGGTACCAATTGGGTGCGATTTTGCCTAAAATCGAACCGAATTTCGGTTCTGATGGAGCAGAATTGAAATTATCGGTCCGGTTCTCGGCACAAGTGTATATCAAATGTCCTTACTTGCAAAATAAATATTCCTAAATTTTGAAATTCAATTTATTAAAAATGTGTTGTTCATTCATTAAGCGTTTAGTCAGAATGTTTATATGGAATAAAATCATTTAAAATGTGATTCTAGTTCTTTTATTTTATTTCAATTTTAAAAGAAAATTAACACTTTCTTCTTTTATTGACGTTTATATTCTAATATTTAAATATAAGAGACAGAGGCGTTAATTGAAACTAATTGTGGGTCCACTAATGATGAAAATTAAGCCAGGGAACAAGCAGTAAAGCCTAATTAATTAGGGTAATGATCAATCACTTAGCCAACCCCTTGTTAAGTCTGTGCAACAAAATCAAAACCCCAGCAATTGGCTACTGCCTGCTCTGCACTCAACTAGGTTTAGCCCAGAAGATCCACTAGTGTTTGTCAAAATGATTGAATATTATTAGTTGGGATAATTATCTATAGGGAAAATAACAAATCAACCATCGTGATTTTTGGTCAATGACAAATCAACTACTATAGTATATTTGCTAACAAGTTAACCACTAATGTATGAGAAATTGACAAATCCAACATCACACTCAAGTTAACCCAGGCAAAATTGTCTGGACACTACAAACAAGTGTCTGGACGCCGCCCAGGCAAAGAAGGAAGCCTGGACGCCGCTGGTTTGCGGCGTCCAGGCAAAGAAAAAGCCTTGCAGCGTCCAGGCAAAGAAGCAAGCCTGGACGCGCGGCGTCTCTGGAGCTCTCTATTTTTCATGCATGGCGTTCTCGATCAATTGTGTTTCATGGTTACTTCGAATTCGTTATGTATATGTTTTACGAATGCAATATTTTTATTGGTTTTTTGACATCTGCACCTTCAAAGTAGCATAACTTTTGCTACGGATGTCGGAATTGGGCGCAGAAGGTATCAAATCGAAGCTCTCTCATAGCTCTATAATCGTCACAGGGTAAATCCCATGACCGCCTTTCTCAGCCCCAAAATCAATCGTTTAAGCCCTCAAATTTGCGATCAAACATTTTTCCAGACTAAGCAAATGTTTGATCGCAAATTTGCCTGGATGCGATCAAACATTTGCTTAGTCTGGAAAAATGTTTAATCGCAAATTTGAGAGCTTAAACGATTGATTTTGGGGCTGAGAAAGGCGGTCATAGGGTTTACCCTATGATGATTATAGAGCTATGAGAGAGCTTCGATTTGATATCTTATGCGCCCAATTCCGACATCCGTAGCAAAAGTTATGCTACTTTGAAGGTGCAGAGGTCAAAAAACCAATAAAAACATTGCATTCGTAAAACATATACATAACGAATTCGAAGTAACCATGAACCACAATTGATCGAGAACGCCATGCATGAAAAATAGAGAGCTCCAGAGACGCCGCGCATCCAGGCTTGCTTCTTTGCCTGGACGCCGCAAACCAGCTGCGTCCAGGCATGTTTCTTTTCCTGGGCGGCGTCCAGGCACTTGTTTGCGGTGTCCAGACAGTTTTGCCTGGGTTAACTTAAGTGTGATGTTGGATTTGTCAATTTCTCATACGTTAGTGGTTAACTTGTTAGCAAATATACCACAGTGGTTGACTTGTCATTGATCGAAAACTACGATGGTTGATTTGTCATTTTCCCTTATCAATATTAATTTGAGGGATTTTTTTTATTTAATATTTTAAAGTTTGACACGATATAAACAGACTCTCTCACTGTAGGGAGTTCATTAAATGATGGATTCCATGTCGTGTGTCTTTTTAAAATTAAATATCTGTATTTTTTTTTTTACAGTAGAAGACACATTTTCGTTACAGAAAAGATAGTTCTCGTAGCAAAAACGTGTCTTTCGCTATGAAAAATAAGTTTTATTTCAAGTACTTAATTTCTTCAACATAAAGGAAATATCCGTTGCGAAAATAATAATTTTCAAAGATAATATCCGTCATTTAATGGGCCGCTTAACGGTGAGGTGACCGTGGTAAACTCCTCCAACTTTAAGGTGTTTGATAACAAAAATAAAAATTCAATGTGTCAATTAAAAAGACCTTCTACTTTAAATTTAATATTGATAATTCACATGTTTGTACTAATCATTTTTATTTTTTAAAATTTAATTTAATTTTACTTGCATTTAAATTCATTAAATTTGGATTATGCGATGGATAGAGTAATTAAAATAACAATTATTACAAGGCATCATTTAATAATTAACATTAATTACTAGGTTTGCCACTGCTTCTCTCCTTCGTCCTTTTCACTCCTCTCTTTTACGGTCTCAATCAACCTTGAATCTGCTCAACCCTAAAGCCAAAGAATTACTAATGATTACCTAAAAATTAACAATATTAGAATCTAGTTCATCGACGATGACGGTAAAAACAAACAAAGACGCATGGCTATCCCCCTAATTCCCTCTATTTCTTTCATCCTCGAGCCTTGAGCTCTATCTTTCGGCCGCTTTACTGCAACTATTTCCGCTTGAATCAGTTCCGTATAAAGGATAAAGAGTTTGTATGAACTCGAGAGACATTCAAGAACATCAACAGAAATAGCATCAGCTTCACATAGTAACCTAAAACTAATTTTTCCAAACCTTTGAAGTTATAAAATCTAATCGGCGAACTTCAATTCGGCCATGTAATTGAAATTATGATAAATTGAAATCGAATCTTCCTTTCTGTTCCATTTTCTTCTCAACAACGAAGCGATAGAAATTAGACGAAACACTCGAACCGAGCGATAAAATTACATAGACTGAAGGAAATCATACCTCTGCGAAACGCCCGGAGGAGATCGCTCGCCGGAGAATTGTGTCGAAGAGTAAAACAAGAAATATGATGGAGTGGGCCTTAAAATCTCTTACCCGTTCAAGAGAAGTGGGCCTTACATTGTGAGCCTCCTCATTTGGGCTAACGATATATGGACGGCTAGAATGAACTAGATTTGAGGTTTGATTTGTTTTATGTGCTCATTAGGCAACAATTTCATTAATTATTTTTTATGGATTTATAGGTTCATTGATTAAAAATAATGTTATGTTTATTCTCTATTACATTAATTGCACAAATTAAAATTTGTATTAATAATTAAAAGGTAGTAACAAAGAGTAAATATAGCATTACTCCTTGATTATGCTTTCTTTTAACTTACTTTTACGTTCATAGTATTAGAATACCACAAAACTATATCCTAGGTGATAAATATTTATCTAATTACATGTAACGATTTCCCTCTTCTTTAAAAATTAATACGATACAATAGTATAATCTAAGCAAATAAGTATTCTGACATTTAAGTATATTAACTCATCATCTATAACAACTAAAGTCTAAATACGTGAAAATAAATCATACACGATCAATTAAATGTCCTATCATGGCTTACGTTTAATGGTGCTTACTTGTGTAACACTTTGAGTCATTTTAATACAATATTATTTGCTTTAAGCTGAAATTGCATGATTTTGTTATTGGGGTTAGCACAAAACGCGTTGTACTAGTTAGGAATGAGAACTTTACTTATAAAACATGTATTTTTCACTCTCCCAAGTGTTGTGAGTTTGTGCACCCTCACTAGTATAATATCAAACTCTCATATGGCCTTTCTTACCTTAGTATGACAGATTGTCACAATCTCCTCTCCTTCGGAGTCCAACAATCTCTTCAGCCACACTTCTGATTGAGCTGTAGCTTTGATACTATTTATAACGTTCTCAATCATTTTAGTATAATATTGTCCGTTTTGGGCCGAATTAGTTTTTGGGGTTAACGCAAAATGCGTTGTACTAGGTAAGGAAGAGAACTTTACTTATAAACCATATATTTTCCACTATTACAAACGATTTGATATTGTGCACTTCCACTGTTATAGACTAGACCCTCATCTGGCACATGACACACACGTGCACTCACTTAACCTGAATCAAAACACTACAATTATCCACCTTGGTTCAGACATCCTAAGACAGTGGAGAACACAACCTGTAAAATTCAAATAGGATGAATATCAACCAAATTTAAACATAATTTAAACTTGGTAACATGCATAATTTTTGTCAATGCATCCGCTGGATTTTCTTCAGTGGCAATCTTTTTTACATGTATTTCTCCATCTTCAATCTTTTCTCTGATGAAGAACAACTGGATACCAATGTGTTTAGTTCTCTCATGGAAAATAGGATTCTTCATCAAGTAGATTGCACTCTAGCTATTACAGTGGATTGTAATATTAGAGCTTTTAATTTCCAGCTCAGAAGCAAATCATTTATGCCAAATCCCTTCCTTGAATGCCTCAGTTGCAACAACAATTTCTGCTTCTGTAGTAGATAGAGCAACATCTTTCTGCAAACTAGATTTCCAATTAACAGAACCACCAAACACAGTAAAGATAAAACTAGAAGTTGAACGATACAGCCAGCATAGTCAGCATCCACAAATCCAGTGATAGTAGCAGTATTCAAATTGCTATTTCCAAAACATAAACTAAAATTCAAAGTTTGAAATATACCTCAAGAACTATTTTAATGCATACCAGTGTGATTTACCTAGATTAGCCATAAATTTGCTAACAACACTTACAGAATAGGCAATGTTTGGACGTGTACACACCATGGAATACATGATGCAACCCAAAATATTGCATATGGAATCTTCTTCATGTATTCAACTTCTTCACTGGTTTTTGGTTCCTATTCCTTAGACAATCTAAAATGATTAGCAAGAGGAGATTGAACTGGTTTTATATTATAAAAATCAAACCTATGTAAAAGACGTTTTAAATAGTTTTCTTGAGTTAAACAAAGAGTATTTAATACCATATTTCTCAGTATATCAATGCCCAGAATTTTCTTTGCATTTCCAAGATCTTTAATGTCAAACATCTTCCCCAATTCTTGCTTCAAATCCTAAATTTCAAAATTATCTTTCCCTACTATTAGAATATCATCTACATATAACAAGAAAAAAATTCTATTTTCTTTACAGTTTCTAAAATAAACACAAATATCAAATTTGCTTCTTATGAACCCAACACCAGTAATGAATTAATCAAATTTTTTATTCCACTGTTTAGTTGATTGTTTCAATCCATATATTGATTTTTTCAACAAAAAAGCTTTATTTGTATTAGTTACCTTAAAACCTTCGGGTTGAGCCATAAGAATAGATTCCTGTAAATCTCTGTGACGAAAGGCCGTCTTCACGTCCATCTGTTCAAGCTCAAGATCCTGCAAAACAACCTTTGACACCAAAACCCGAATACATTTTAGTTTAACTACATGTGAAAATATTTCAGTAAAATCAATACCTTTACGTTGGGCAAAACCTTTTGCCACTAACCTGGCCTTGCACCAGGGTTTTTGAAACCCTTTTATACCTTCTTTTAGCTTAAAAATCCATTTAGAATCGATTTCATTTTGCTTATTTGGATTGTTGACCAGCTGCCATGTTTTATTTTTCAACAGTGAGTTCATCTCCTCATGCATGATAGCAACCCATAGATCCTTATCATCTTTGGTTAAGACTTCAGCATAGGAGGTTAGTTCTAAGTTTTCGAGATTTGATGCTATCAAAAGGGCATACGCAATCACATCTACATAACCGAGTCTTTGAGTGGGTTTAATGATTCTTCTTGACCTATCCCTGGTCAATTGATAATCAACAAGACTCTCATCACTAGCTTCTGATTCTTCTTGCAAATCATCCTGAGGGCTATTATGCTCCACCTCAATGTGCATTTTCTCACTTGAATTTACAGATTCATCAGAACTTCTTTTAATTGAAAAATTCTTCTCATTAAAGGTCACATCTCTGCTAATCAAAACATTTTGCCGATTTTGTTCACTTGACCAGAGCCTATAACCTTTAGTTCCTTCAGGATAACCAATAAAAACACATTTCACAGTCCGAGGTTTCAATTTACCTTGTTTTATATGTGCATATGCCTCACATTCGAAAACCCTTAAATTTGTGTAAGTTGCAGGGTATCCATACCATAACTCAAACGGAGTCTTAAAGCCAATAGTTGCAGAAGGACATAGGTGGATTAGATAACATGCTATTTTTATTGCCTCTACCCAAAATGTCCTAGGAAGCCCTATTGTTAACAACACACACCGAACATATTCTAAAATTGTCTAATTCATTCTTTCAGGCAACCCGTTCTGTTGGGGAGTGTAACTTATAGAGTGGTGTCTAATTATACCTTCTTCTTTACAGAATAGATCAAACTTTTAGAACAGAACTCTAATCCATTATCAGTTCTCAGTTTCTTGGCCTTCCTTCCAGTTTGGTTTTCCGCAGCTTTCTTCAAAGTTTTGAAAATATCAAATACTTGATCTTTGGTCTTCATACAATAAACCCAGATCTTTCTAGAGAAATCATCGATTATAGTAACAAAGTAATGAACTCCTCCTTTAGATGGGGTCTATTATGGCCCCCATACATCCGAATGGATGTAATCAAGAATACCTTGAGTTGTATGAAAAGATTTAGAAAATCAAACTCTGTTGCTTTTACCGAGTACACAATTCTCACAAAACTTCAGACTTGTAATTTTGTCTTTTCCTAGGAGCTTCTGTTTGTTCAACTCCACTAGACCATGCTCACTTACATGCTTAAGTCTCAAATGCCATATCTCAGTTTTATTTTCTTTTTCAGTGATTGAACTGGCTTCTCCCATCACTGTGCTTCCATTCAAGATGTATAACCCATTATGTAACTTTCCTTTCATCACTGTCATTATTCCTTTGTTTATCTTCAATGAACTAGATTCAATCCTTAGTGAACATTCGCTTGAATCCAACATCCCAATTGAAAAAATGTTTCTCTTTAACTGAGGAACATACTGAACATTCTGGATAAGAGCGTGCCTTCACCTTCTATTTGACATGATTTATGTCACTCAAAAGTACATTCTCTCCCATAGTCTTATGAAAATTTTGCAACCAATCCTTTCTAGGAGTAATATGAAAAGAGCAGCCTAAATCCATAACCCACTGCTCACCAGATTCTATTTCAGAGACCACCAAGACATCTGAAGATTCATATCCATCAGAGACACTGAAGCATCCCCCTTTTCGGTCTTCTTTTCAGCTTATTTTCTTTTCCTTTCAAAACAATCATTTTTGTAATGCCCTTTCTTATGACAGAAGAAGCATCGTCTGCCTTGTTTTGATTTTTACCTTGACTTGCCTCTGTTATTCTTATTTTCTTTGGTATGTGACATACCTTTAACAGTCAACCCCTCTCCTTCAGATGAATTTTTCCCATCTGCACGTTTATGCAATTCTTTAGAATTTAAGGATGCTTTAACTTCAGCCATTATGAGAGTTTCTTTCCCATACAACATCGTATCTACAAAGTGTTCATATTCTTTCGGCAGAGATCTTAGAATTATCATTGTAAAATTTGAGATTTTTAAAATGATTTTAAAATGCCACGTATAAATTTTTCGCGAATTTTTGGTCAAATGTAAAAGAGTTGACCAGTTTTGTCGCGGAACAGTAACGTGTACGTTTTTCTGTAAAACGATCAAATTGGGTTTTTCCAAGCAAAAATTGTTTTTCGAAAATGTTTGGTTCAATTATTTTGGCTAAAGAAATTATTTTTAGTTGGCGTTTTAAACGAATCGTGAGGACGAACTCTGGTAACGAGAGCTAGGGTTCGTTCCGAGCTGGAGCCGACGTTGGCTGCAGCAGTCGACTATTTCAAACTGCGAGGAGGGGTGTGTCGTCTGTTTGGGAGGCCAAAAGCTCCGGAGAGCTAGGGCTTCTCCGTTCGAGTTGTCTTCCACCATTTTCTTTAGTCAAGGTGAGGATACCATACCCTGGATTAAGAAATTTCCGCATTCGTTCTGTTTTTTTTCGAAATGCCCTGTGATTTTCTTCTCGGTCTCTCAGCAGAATTGGGAAAATTTAGGGCTTCTATGTTTCGGTTCTGTTTTGATGGAAAATGTCGAATTGTTAAGTCAATAAGCGATGTTTGCGGGCATAACCAGTGACAGTTTTGATTTCGGTGAGTAATTTCCAAATGCTAGATTTGTGTTCTGTTTTAACTTGGTATGGGTTACAATTTTTTTTTGAAATGCCTAGGGTTGTTCTGTCTTGCCGAGTGTTGAATTTCAATCCCTTGCTATGTTGACTTCTGGTTATTTTTGTGGTTGATTTGTCTCTCGGCCAAATGAATTTTTGGGGCTGTTTGATGAAGGTCTCCCAGGTTTCTGCTTCTGTTTTAGAAAATCTGTTAAGTGGGTTGTCTGCATTTAGTTACTGTTGGTTGATTGTCTTTACTATAGTGACTGTGAAGTTGAATACCAAAAATTGAATGATTACTGTCAAACCCAAACATTAAGAAATCCGTATAATAACTATTATTGCATATTGGTTACTGCTTAAGTCCATAAAATGATAGTGTGTGTATTGCATAAATAGGGAAATGGGAAATTTTGTACATATACCTATATTGCTACTACCTTTATGACTAGGATTAGAAGTCTGAATATGGGTTGAGATTTGTTCATCTGTTGTTGAGAACAATTTATGCATTAATGAGAAATTTGAGGATTTGCTTATGTGATACTTGATTATTTATGCTAAGGTTGTTGTTTTGAAAACCTTGTTGTAT
>CM039468.1:55638843-55652287 GCA_022433065.1 Begonia loranthoides
GGCAAATGTGACAGCGATGTTTTCAACGTCTATTTTTCATAGTTCAGTGGTTAGGTTGTTAGCTAAAATATTTTAGTGGTTGACTTGTCATTTACCACAAAATACAATAGTTGATTTGTTAACTTCCCTTTATTGTCGGAATGAATCCCATCATATCCTAAAACCTTATAATATATTATCTATTATTATTCCTTCATTAAAAAAATTATGACAACAACAAGAATAGGGAAAATGACAAATCAACTATCGTACTTTGTGATTAATGACAAGTCAATCATTAAAGTATTTTTGTTAACAAATTAACCACTAAATTATGGAAAATTGATGGAGTAAACACCACGGTTACATTTTCTGTTAAATAGCGTTGTTGTTTCGCAGAGGAATGGTATCTTTCCACTGTCGAACGTCATCAATCCGCAGAGGAACATCGTCGATCCACAGAGGATCGCCGTAGATCTACAAAGGAACGTCGTCGATCTGCAAATAAAAAAAATCATCGTATTCTTCATAGAAAAACACAGACAAACTGTGATTTTTCATGCACTGTAAAACAATTCTAAATCATTTGAAAACTAAAATATTAACATTCTTTTACAAAATTTTCTTAATTATAAAATCCGAAATCTTCTAAATCCATTATTTTACAAAATCTGAAATCTTCTAAATCCATTCTCTATGGATATTAATTTTTTTCCATGGAAAGTTTCTTATAAAATCACGTGTTCTTTTCGTTTTTTTCATGAATATTTGTTTTTTTTTCACTGCAATTTTCAGAAAATTAACGACAATGTTCGTGATGGTGATTTTTCATAGTTTATTGGTTAAGTTATTAGCAAAAATACTAATTAATTACTAAATACATTGGTTGATTTCTCATTTTTTCACGGGAATATATGGAGGATGTTTTTAAAAAAGGGTAGAAAAATAAAGGAGAGAGCAAGACGGCTGTTTGTTGACGCCTGACGGTAAGTGACGGTCCCGTCGTGGAATTGCGGGGACCTGGTCCAACGTTATGAAGAACGTTATCAAGGTGTTTACGTCCAGTTCTGCGCTCCTTTCTCCGATTTGGCAAAACCCTTTCCATTTCTAGCAATGGCTTTTCTTTCTCATTTTCCCCTTCTTCATTTCTCCAGACATATTTTGGGGGATGAACCTGAAGGGAGGGATGGCGAGGGGGAAGATTCAGATCAAGAGGATAGAGAATCCGACCAACAGGCAGGTCACCTACTCTAAAAGACGAAAAGGATTGTTCAAGAAGGCGGAGGAGCTCTCTGTTCTCTGCGATGCTCAGGTTTCCATTATTATGTTTTCTAGCACCGGCAAACTCCATGAATATTTCAGCTCCACCACCACGTTTGTTACCTCTCTCTCTCTCTCTCTACCCTAGGTTTTCTTTGACCTAGATTCTTCCCCTCCCCCTTTTACAGTGATCCCATTTGTCGTCTAAAACATTTTGAGATTCTGTTAGGACGAAGGAGTTACTCGATCGTTACCAGAGGGCATTAAATGTTGATATTTGGAACTCGCATTATGAGGTTTCTTCTTCGTCTCTCTATCTCTCCCCCAGATTTTAAGTTAATTAGGTTTTTCTTTATCATCATGGATGCAGAGAATGCAAGAGAGTCTGAAGAAGCTGAAAGAAGTCAACTGGAATCTCCGAACGCAGATAAGGTATCATCATGAGCCGGTCAATTTCATTCTTGAACGCAGTTTTCATTTTAATTTTGATTCTCAATGTATGAGTAGGCAAAGGGTCGGCGAGTGTCTCGACGATCTGAACTTTGAAGAACTGCTTCGTCTTGAACAAGATATGGAAGATGGTGTCAAGTCTATTCGGGAGCGCAAGGTTAGGCTTAGATCTACCAGTCGTTCATCATTCTTCAGCTTTTGATTTTCATCTATCAGAATTTACATATTACATTTGATCATCTCGAGGCTTTTTAGATATCTATAGTGGGTTGGATTACGGGGATTTGAGGAAGACCTTAAAAGTCATTGTTGTTTGTTAAGCATGCTTCATCAAGAACCAGAATATATCAGATGGATAATAGAATGTTTCAGCTGTTTAAATTTTTGTTTTAGGCACGTGGTGTTTATGTTCTGGTTTATTGGGTTAATCCATTTGAAGCAATGTTTCTGCTCGTCTCTTCACTTACACAATCTGAAGGTTTGCATTGATTTCTTGACAGTACAAGGTGCTGGACACTGAGTATAATAAACACAAGAAAAAGGTGATCTGCTCTTCCGTTTGCAGATTAAAAATGGCAGCTTTCGTTCTCTTTCAATGCTTTGCTCTCTTTGTATTCGCACTGTTCATGTTCTGCCCATTCTCGGCTTTTGTTTTTCAGTTCAATAACGAGGAAGATGTACACAGAAGAATTCTCCAGGAATTTGTAAGCACGAATTGGCAGATTCTTTAGTTCTATTTGTTCAACTATGATTTCCATTTCACCAGTTTTGAGTTTTGCCATTCCAATTTTTGCTGATAGGACGTGGCAATGGAGGAAGATCCACAGTATGGAGGAGTTGAGGTCGACGACGGAGGAGGAGGAGGTTACGGCTCCATTGTTGGATTCTCAAACGGAGGTCCGCACGTATTTGCACTCCGACTGCAACACAACCAGCCTCATCTCGCCGGAGCCGGACCGGATCTCAGAACGTATCCCTTGCTTGAGTAGCTTGTACTTTTAGAGACGTCTTGTTTTTGACGTGTTGCCAGACTCGAAAGCTACTACCAATTAGTAGTATCCTATGAACATCGGAATATAAGCAAGGAATTGTCTTTTATCTGCTCTTACATTCCCCATTTTCTCTCAGGGAAGAAGAAGAAGAACATAAGTCTGAGTTCTCAGCTGGTTTGATCTCATATTTTTTTACGACAATTTAGCATTCGTCGTCGTTAGGGCTGGGTAAGAACCGCAAAGAACTAAGAACTGGCCCAGAACCAAAATTTGGTCATAGTTTAGTTCTGGTTATTGATTTCCAAATTTACAAATAGGTAGTAATTGAGAATTAACTTTTGGTTCAAAGGCCTTATTTTGTCAAATTTTATTATCCAATAAATTAAATTGGATAATTGAGAAAAATAATTTAAATTTACTAAATTAAATGAATCTAGTTAGTCTTGCAAAGCTCGGTGATTTTAAGGTAATTTACTGTTCTCAAAACGCAGCGTTTCTTGACTGCCTTTTTATTTTGGGTTCTTTTTAATTTTATTCCTTTCGCCTAGGTTTCTCTTAAACCCCTTCACCGCTTCTCGGCTTCTCCTTCTTCCTCCTCTTTCTTGTGGCCTAAGCCTAAGCACAGTTAGATAAACCCTAACTAGGAGAAGCGTACTTGGAGAGCGGTTGATTGTGCGGTGTTTTAGTTCTCAAGGGCTATGATATGGGCGCTCTTGCCCCAGTTGGGCCTTGGATTCCCGAAGACGATATTTTGTTGAAGAACGCTGTTGAGGTGACGTTAATCACCTTCTTCAATGTCTTCTCTTTATTCTATTTGTCTATTGAGAGTTTTATCTTTGGTATATTTTTGCATACTAGTAAAAAGAATCTCTTTAAGGGTTAGAAATTCAGGCACATTTCATATTTGGGGAATCGGTTGGTTTTTAGGATTCTAGTCCCTTCCACTGCTCATATGTCCAGTCAAGAAAGTGGGAAATGTCCGTTACACATATTCATGGATAGTTTTAAGCATCCGTAAGAAAAATTGCTCGTAAACAGCTGTGTGCCGCCCCTAAAGAATGTAAAATTATGATTTTTGCATTTGCTTCTATATCGCTGAGATGAGCTACTAATTTGTTTAAATCATGTTGTTTTAGGCTGGGGCTTCCTTGGAATCACTTGCTAAAGGTGCTGTGCAGTTTTCTCGAAGATTTTCTGCTAAAGAAATACAAGATCGGTGGCATTCTCTTCTTTACGATCCTGTTATTTCCTCAGATGCCTGTAGTCGTATGATTGATTTTGAACGATCAGCAGTGAATGTTCCTTTAAGGTTTGACAGAGGTGGAATTTTAAAAGACAACAAATCTGTCTCTGGTAAGAGGAAATCGAAAAGTGTTCGCAGTTGTTATTATGCTTTGCGTAAAAGGATTTGCCATCAGCCATTCGATTCTATGGATCTTGGTTTTCTTGTTGGGCCAGGTTATGGCAATTGTGCTGAAAACAACGACTCATTTTCTGGAAATGGCATCCTCTCAGAACCTATATTGAGTAATCAGGGAACAGATGTAGGCATTTTCCAAAATGATATTCTCCAAGATGTCATGGATGGTAACACTGATGACCATATCTTTCATGCCAGATTTCAGCAATCAATTGATGGGGGTTTTCCAATGGAGCAGAATAACATGCGCAATGGAATTCCTGATTCTATTATGGAGAATCAGGCTCTCTCTGGAGATGTTTCTAGAGTTGATGAGTTGAGTGAGGCAGAAAACTTTTCAATGCATGCCCTGTTCAAACCTGACAATTTGGAGGGAAAATCATCATTTTCATTCGGCCAAATCAACAGTGATGAGGGTAACATGGGTTTGGAATTTGAAGAGCACGAGATGTTTAATTCACCCATTTCAGATTCTGGTGCATCATTTCACAACCCAGAGTTTTCATCTCCACTTCGTGGGATGTCCATATGGAGAACATTTTCAGCACCACATTTGCCGATAGATGTCGGACTTGGAGAAACGGATATCCAAACATTAGATAATTTTGAGCTACCTGATGATGATGATATCCAGAACTTAAGGACGTCCGACTATGATTCTCACCTAGATTCAAAATCAAATAATGAAGTGCCACGTGATCATTTTAAAATCCCAACTGGCAGTGCTGAAAATTATTTGGCAGAATTGTCCAATTCACTTTTGAATTTAACAAATGAGGAGGATGAACTTCTCATCATGGATGTCGATGGACAAGGTGAGATTGAGAAATCTTATTATGATGGCTTGAGCTCACTTTTGGTGAATTCACCAAATAATGTTAATCAAGAGCAGAAGGCTAATCCAAGTAACGCTGAAGCATCCTGTGCCTCAGATGCACATCTTATGGATGATTCTGGTTCATGTACTAGAGAACCGAATGCAAAGGGGCCTAACTGTGTCGATGAATTGGTTTGCAGTTCTGAAGTGATACTGCCATCATTTGCATTAGATGCTGAACATCATATTTCTGAAGGACCTATGTTCTGCACATTAAACACAGAGGATCCAGAAATTCCAGATAATGATGATATTTCTTTGCCAAATCAATTTCAACCATTAGCAAGTGCCTCTGCTGCGAATCCATCACAGGAATCCTTTGATCCATTTTTTTTGACTGTCAAGGATTTATCTGGTAACAAAGAAGCTACTGATTTACTTCCGAATCTGATACTTAGGAATGAGAAATATTCTGGAAAGTCTAGTTTAACTTCTCAGCCAGTGGGACTAAATATTCTACCCGAAACAGGTCAAACCCATTTAATTTGTGATTCTACTGGCAAATTTGAATTGCCTCATCGTGATTCAACTTGTGTGACATCTAGAAATGCAAATATTGTTAGTAATCCAAGGTATGGTGGATCAACAATTGCAAGTGCCTGTGCTGTCCTGTCTGTAGTGACGCAAGGAGGAACCATTACCAATTCTAACCAAGAGAAGTCAGCGCCTGATTCTGAAAGCTACAGAAACTATGCTCCAACTAATACTTGTGTCATTAAACATGAACCAGATGTAATTGGCACAACTGAAGATCCTAAGCTAATAAATTCAGAAGTAGTAACTGTTGGTATTGCTGATATAGGACAAGGAGTCCATTCTCCTAATCAGGAGGGGTTGCACATTGATAGTGATGATGACGTACCTAATTTTTCAGATATTGAGGCAATGGTAAATCATATAATAAGAAGTTATCCTTCCATCTGACAATCCTTTATACTATTATTATTTTTTCATAATGATTTTCCCCTTTCAGATACTTGACATGGACTTAGCTCCTGATGACCAGGATTTGTATTCTTGTGAGGAAGGTAATGTCTTGCCTTGTGATAATTTTTACTGATTAGTTTTCATTACTGAAATGTGACATTTGAATTAATTATCTAGTTACCATGCATTGATACATTAGTTTAGAGATGTCTGCTTTATATATGGAGATGACCTAGTGATGACATTTCATGTTTCCTCTTTCTTTTTATCTTAGTGTATGTGAGTTTTTATTACATTGGAATAGTATTGTTGTTTAACATTTGTTAGTTGGTCTATCCGTTTATAAAATTATTGCAAGGTTTCTGAAAGTAATATATGATGTCTTCATCATGTTACTTCCTAACGTTCAGTTCTGTCATGCAGTAACAAGATATCTGCATGAAGGCACTAAGAAGACAATTATGAGGCTTGAGCAGGGTGCTCATTCTTATATGCAAAGAGCCATTGCATCTCACGGTGCATTTTCCATTTTGTATGGTAGACGATCAAAGCATTATATCAAGAAACCAGAGGTACTTTAGTGTTATGATTTTCTAAATCTCTTAAAAGTTCACTGAGCATATGAGTTTCCGATATAGACTAAATAATATGCGTTTTAAGGTTTTACTTGGTAGAGCAACCGATGATGTTGTTGTGGATATTGACCTTGGAAAGGAGGGGCGTGCTAACAAAATATCTCGACGGCAGGTTTGTTTAAGAAAGCTTACTTGATTTGCTTAGTTAAGGGATGAAAAGACAATTTTGTAGTTCTAGTTGCATTATTTTGTGTGTTGTGGGAGAACTTTTGCTAGCGTCAGAGACACATAATCATTCTAGTTACAAAGCCTCGTAAACATTTAATGTCTACGTTGAAAACAGACATGTTACATTGCATTCCAAAGCATGTTATCTAGAGTACCTTAACAAATAATGAGTCTCAAGAATTAGCATTTTGAAATTGGATATTTTCACATAGGTTCTATTCCTCATGTCACGTGCAAGTGACCTGCAACTTGTGTGAAATGTAATCGTTAAGTTATGTCATGATTATTGACACTTTTTAGCAACCCAGGCAAAGCTAGTATTAAATCAAACTTTTTGTACATTAATACATTTTACTGGTCATTTACATATGGCTTATAATTTGATGGTTAACTGAGTTTGTTTGCCATAATTTAAAACAAGCATAAAATTTTCGTTTAGTTGTTTCAGTTTGGGGTACAATGTTGTTCAGAGCCTCCGTTTAGATTGAGAGATACATTCTAATGTTTTTTCCTTGTATAGTTTGATATTGTTCTGTAATGTTTATTGTAGAGGTTTTACTTTGGTAAAGATATCGCTGTAACAGTGTAACTTTGCATGCCTTTCTGGGTACTTAAAGGAGCAGGTATTTCATATCATATTAATGGTTGCTACATTTTCATATCATCATCATACCAGGCAATTATTAAAATGGACGAAGATGGATCCTTCTTTCTACAAAATCTTGGTAAATGTCCAATCTCTGTAAATAACAAAGAAGTCTATCCAGGGCAAAGTTTAATCCTGAGTTCAAGTTGCTTGATTGAGGTAAGTTGGCTCCTGATTTATTGTTTATGTGGGCTGCCTCTTGAATTTTGAGTAATACGTCATTTGATCATGTTGCAGATAAGAGGAATGCCTTTCATTTTTGAGACAAACCTCTCTCGCGTGAAGCAATATTTGAATAGCATAGCCAATGTAACATAAAGCGCCCAGATGAAAGACTATCAGAAGGTGCTCATTTTTTTATCTGCACTTTCTTGGTTCTTTGCATAATTGATTTTTAACCTCTCATGTGTAATTTTTATCGAAAATGAATCCATTTTAACTAAAAAATTATTGTTTGTAAATGTCATCCTAGTTTTCATTGAAATCAACATCTTCGACATGCAGATAGATGCAATAGGTAGAACAGTCGTTTGTATCATCTTCTTCCCACGAAGTTTATTAATACATGACCTCCCTAACTAGGGAATGTAAGTTCTTAGAAAATAGAATAACCCTTTATTATCCATCTTTTGCTGAAGGTTTTCTTCTTGACTTTTTCCTATCCTTCTTTAATGAGTTGATCTAAATCATTAAACTATGCAATTAGAGTAAAATATGGACTCATTTATAGGTTCTAGATCTTTGACATTGCAGTATGGAGCCATCTTACAGTAGAGAATGAGAATTCGTGGGTCGTTTTCAATTCTGAAATGAAA
The DNA here is from genome assembly GCA_022433065.1 of Begonia loranthoides. Classification (NCBI taxonomy): domain Eukaryota; kingdom Viridiplantae; phylum Streptophyta; class Magnoliopsida; order Cucurbitales; family Begoniaceae; genus Begonia; species Begonia loranthoides. The sequence goes on from CM039468.1 coordinate 55,647,013, forward strand.
TGGAATGTGGTCCAGTCACCAGTGTGTAGTGAGGAGAGTATTAAGCTTTCTATGCAGAAATAAGTGGTTATTGGTTGATTACAATGGCAGTTAAGCAGATCATAAGCTCAAATTCATTCAAAATTAAAACTGATATTTTCTAGGTTCATCATATAACAAAAAAAAGATATGGAATGGTATGGGCATGCCCTTCTGTTATGGATCCCCATCCCCTTGACCTCTTATTGTCTTGTCTGCAATGTCCTAATTGAACTGTGTCTTCTTCCGTTCGTTTTTGTCTGGAAATTGGCGTTGGGTAGTGGTTGGATGGACAGGTCTCTTAGCTTTTAATGGTAATATCATTCTTTCCTATGAAAAGTAGTAGCCGAATATATGCAGATGTTTGCTGAACCAGGAATCTGATTCAATGGTTTTCTTTTTGTCCGAATTTATGTTTTATTTGATTGAGAATTAATTATAATAAGCTTTCTTTGATTATAACTGTTGATGGGTTTCTGTCGGACTCCAAATATTCTTCTGGTTTTAGTCTCCGTGGATATAATTTATCTCATTGAATTTCTTCATAAGATTATAATTAATTGGTTATTAGTATTATTTTATTATATAGTATAGTGTTTGTATTTTTATTTTTATTTTGTATGGCCAAAGAGAAGTTTGCATCTAATAGCACATTTTAATTCAATCAGTCATGTATTTAATTCTTGAAAAATATTAACGGGAAACCGAATCAGCACAACCTTTCCTCAAATAAATGAAGTATATATTGTTGTTATGTTTTTCGTTAAAAATAAGCTTTTTTCGCAGCGGATAGGTTGTTTTTCCGCCAAGACCTGTAAGAAAATAGTTGTAGTTAATAGGTTGTTTTTATTTTTGTTGGCATGAAAGGTAATTTCAGCAGGGAATACTTGTGTTCTATTGCAGAATTTTAGTTTCCTCAGCGGAAATGTATTTTCTATTCTCATACCAGTCAATATATCAAAATATATTCTTCTAGATATAATAATCGAACGATTTTTAATATCAATTTTGTACCTATAGTTCGTCGTCTCAATCTTGAAGACAAGTGAGTAGAAACAATCTGATATATGTTAGAAACAGATGAATTAAGATGCTAATTATGTTTGAAGTTAAGGTTGTTCTTCACCTTCAAGTTGTGTTATGGAAACTAAGATTTCGCAGTAAAAGGTAAGTATCTGTTGTGGAAAATATCATTTTTGCTGCATAAACTAGTCTTTCGTTAAGAAAAGTAAGTCTTATTCTAATGACTAACTTTTCGCAGCGGAAAATACGTTTTCAATTTAAAAATGATAGGACTTACTTTCTGCATCGGAAGTCAAGTATTCGGTGCGGTTGTGAAAATTTTTTTTTAAATTTTTATCGAAAAACAATATTTATTCAGTTGATTTTTCATTAATTAAAATTGTTGTTATTGTTGTTAGTTATCCGATATTAAAAAACAGGGCTTAGTTGTTGGTTTAAAAAGGTTGAAGATGGGACATAAAAATGGTGGGTCTTTACTTTGACAAATCTCCATTATTAAGCATCACGCAAAGCTCGAGATATCCTTGGAATATATATGTACGTATGGATAGAGAGAAAGGGAGGAACACTTAAATTGACAGAATATTTGCAAATAAAAAGGTGATTTAAAATATTGGTAAACACAATCTCAATCTGTAACACAGTCGTAGCAGCAGCAATGCAGCATTACTATAAACGACAACATGGTACAAATTTAAGATTTGAAAAGATCGTGTTTGGTGGGATTAAGAGATGATTCTAATTAGGAGAGTTTATTATACTATAATTAACACAACACGTGATGCCCCCATGAAGAACATTAAGTACTAACACACATACGTGGCATCTACTTGTACATAAAAATTGTTATGCACTGATTGCAGCCTTAAGCATGATTAGGTTGAATAATGATTCTGTTGATTATAAAAGTTGGGTCAAAAAAATTAATTAATGTTTTAATGTATTATTTAGTACTAATATGAGATGTTAACGTCCATAATAATTTATGAGAAGTTAATGGTTTATGCACTAAAAAATATCTCCATTATTTTAATTATTTATTCTCTTATTTAATCAAGGGAAATTAACAAAACACTCACTGTACTATGTGATCAATAATAAGTTAACCACTAAATAATTTACGCTGACAGCTTAAACATTGAACCATGAGAACGACAATGTTCCGCCGAGGAATGTTGAAGTATTTTAATAGAAAATGTAACATAACAACTATGTTTGCTTTGTTTATTTCTTATAGTTCAATGTTTATGTTGTTAGCAAAAATTGTTTAGTGGTTAACTTATTATTAACCTCATAGTAAATGGTTGTTTTGTTAATTTCCTTTAATCAATGATTATATATAGGGAAATTAACAAATCAACTACTGTACTTTGTTATCAAAGGCAAGTTAACCACTAACATATTTTTGCTAACAACTTAACCACTCAACTATGAAAAATTGCTGCCGCAAATATCGCGGTTAACTTTATGAGAACTCGCAGTGGAAAAGAGCTAATACCCATGAAAAACACAGCAAGAACTCATGATTTTAGAATATTTCAGTGGAAAAGAGTTAATATCCATAGAAAATAGATTTAAAAGATTTCAAATTTTATAAAAAAATGAATTTAGAAGATTTCAGATTTTATAATTTAGAAGATTTTGTAAAAGAATGTTAATATTTTAGATTTCGGATGATTTAAAATTGTTTTACAATCCATAGGAGAATCATAACTTGTCTGTGTTATTTGTGTTTTTCTACGAAAAAAACAATGAATTTTTTTTATTTGCGGACTTTCCTCTGCGGAAACACAACCTTCTTCTACGGAACGTTGTCTTTCCGCAACGGAAAGTTATTTTTTTGCAAAGTAAAGACGACATTCATCTGCGAAAATACGACATTCTTTTGCGAAAAGATGACATTCCTACGCATAAAGACAACATTCCCCTACGAAATGTCAACTTTCTTGAGTTCTATTTTAATGACTCACTTTTCAAAGCGGAAAGACAACTTTTTCGCTACGAAAAGACAACGCTATTAAACTAAAAATATAATCGAGGTGTTTACTCCATCAATTTTTAATAGTTCAGTGTTTAAATTATTAGTAAAAATTGTTCAATAATTAGCTCGTTAATGAGGTTAATTTCTCCTTATTTATATTAGAGTGATGCGATTATTTTTAATGATTAAAAATAAAATAATATGTTGTTTAAAATTATCAAGACTTTTAATAAAAATAAAAAAATAATTATATATATTTTTTGGTTAAAATATATTATATTATGCATGGGGGGAAGTATAAGCATTAATGGTGGAGCCATGTCCAAGCAAAAGGCCATATTGGCTGGATCCAAGGAGAGGTGGTCCCTCTCTCTCCCTTCCTTCCGCTCTCAATCGGCTCGCCATTACCCATATTTAATTGATCCATCTTACGTTGCTTTGAGTTATGATTTTCCTTTTCTGAAACATCAGTGGTTCCACTAGAATTTCTTCTTCCCGATGCACAAATCAACCGAAAGCCTGTTCTTTTAATGTCGGATTCATGTTTCTAGTCTCTTCCTCTCTCCATTTCGTTTCCCGGTTTCTCTCTCTAACTGACAGACGAAGCTGATGAAGATCCAGTGCGATGTCTGCCAAAAAGAGGAGGCCTTACTTTTCTGCACCGCCGACGAGGCCGCCCTCTGCGACGCCTGCGACCACGTCGTCCACCACGCCAATAAACTCGTTTCCAAACACCAACGCTTCTCTCTTCTCCACTCTTCTTCTGACCTGCTACCCGTCTGCGATGTCTGTCAGGTTTTACTAAATTCATTAATATTATTTCTTCCTTCCTTCAGTTTCATGTCGTGAAAAATGGGATTCTGTTTGTTTGATTTTCTTCTTCTTCCTCTTCTCTTTCTTTGTTGTGGCTTTCTTTGTTGTGGCAGGAAAGAAGGGCTTTCTTGTTTTGTCGACAGGACAGAGCGATTTTATGCAGAGAGTGTGATTTTCCCCTTCACATGGCCAACGAGCATATGCAGAAACACTCTAGATTTCTTCTATCTGATGTTAAGCTTTCTGCAACTTCCTCCTTCTACTCCTCGTTTCCTTTGTCTAACTCCTCTGCAACCATTAATGATACCGACTCAATGCAAAAGACTCTCTCTCCTCCTCCTCCGTCAACCATGCAAAACATGGCCATGGCGTATGATAATTGGGAATACTTGACAGAGACAGTTCCTGGTTGGCAATTCGAAGACCTCTATCCGGTTTCTTCTTCTCCTCCTTACGTCTGTGTAAGGTCATTTTTCTGGTTCCACCATTGAAGGGGCATTCCAATTTTGTTGTGTTCGTTGTCTTCAAGTTACCAAACAAGATTTAAGAACTGAAATTTTAATTACCTTCTCTAATCTTGATTTGCAGAGCGGTAATGGCGATAGTGTATTACCTTATCTGGATAATGAGAGTGGAAATACGGGATTATGGGTTCCTCAGAAGCCATCTCCTGTGCAGACGAGTGGAGAAACTGGTTTGAAGGAGACAAAGGTAGCGACAGAAGCAAGCAATAGAGGTAGAAAAGGAGGGTGGAAGCTCCTTTCTTCTTCTCCGACGCCGTTTTAATGGGACGAAGGCCTGAAAAATCTTTCATTTTGGTTTTGTCATTTTGTGCCAGTTGCTTTTCAGTCTCCATTGCTGTAAATGTCATCAAAATCCATGATTTTCAAGGAGACTGGAAAGTTTGATGTAATGATGGTTTGAAAGAAAACTGGTCTTGTTCTGTAATTTCAGGCCTGTTCTTTGAAACATACAACCGAAGAAAAAAGAGGAAAGCACCATTAAAATGCACAAACAAGCAACAAAAAGACAAACCCAGACGACTGATCTGATGAAGATCCATTCCTATTTAAGTAAAATACTAATCATAGTAACGTAAAGTTGGAGAAATTGAGCGACACAAGTGATAGATTTAGCGCCGACAATGAGCTTTGCACATTTTTTGACAGTCGTAGAAGCAAGGTCCTCCACAGTGAAGAGGACAATCCAGTCTCATTCCTCTGCATCTTCCTCTAACCCTGCACTGCGCATATTCTCCCACCTTGTAATCTTCTCTCCGGAAAACCCTCTTCTTATAAATCCCTGATTTTGGCTGTTTTCCACATCCCCACTTCCACCATCCTCCCCCTCCTCCTCCCCACCCCCAGACGCAGATGCAGAGGCATTAGATTGGGTTTTTCTCTTCACTGTTGAGGACCTCTTGATTATTTGCCCAAGTTG